>VXBW01002231.1:15667-27567 GCA_013400375.1 Thinocorus orbignyianus
CACGGAGCTGGGAGCAGGACCCAGCCCTCCCCCCAGTTCACCAGCAGGGGGTTGCTGGTCCCAGCAAAAAAACCCATCTGCTCCTCGGCAGCGGGGACCTGGTGGCTGGGGAGGTGCCAGGGGAGGGATGTGGGCCATGGGACATGAGCTGGCCCTACTGGGAGCAGCTGGGTGCAGCCTCCTGTTGTCACAGCCCTTAACCACAGCCAAGGTTGGGGTCCCCAGTGCAGCTGGGCTCAGGGTCCCTGTCACAGCTGGGGTCAGGGTCCAGCATCACAACCAAGATGGGGGTCCCCATGGAAGCTGGGGTTGGGGTCCCCATCACCCCAGCAGTCCCAAGAAGGCACCAGCACCCAGGGTTCATGCCTGCCTCCAGCTGCAGGGTGACCACGGGTCACCTCCCACCAGCTGAGGCCATGCCCACCCTCGCTGGGGTTTCCCCCAGATAACCTGCACCCCCCATGTCCCCACCAGGGACACCCAAAGCCCAATCCCCACCCTCCCCCAGCTGGCACCCAGAGCCTGAGCCCTCACTCGTCAAGGCAAGGAGGGGGCAAAGCTCCTTGTTGGGGTGCTTGGGGGGGTCACCCCAAACCCCATAGTCGTGCCCACATGTATCCCAGCAATAACGCCTGTGGGACCGACAGACCACTGTGAACCCCCAGCTCCCCCCGGGACCCAGCAGAGCAGCAGCACCACTCCTTGGGAATAAACTCCTTTTCCAAAGCTGTTGGGCAAACACCAATGCTATTTTCTTTTTTTTACTTCTGACCTTTTTTCCCCATTCTTTTTCGGAAGGGGAAGGTCTGCAGAAGGTGGAAAGTAATCAGGTTTTGAACCTGGGATAAAAAATGGCTGGAGTAGGCTGGGCTGACTCCTTATAATTAATAGTGTGCCTCGTAATAGGATTCTCCAGCCTTCGGTGCTCCCTGGAAACACCTTTTTACATAAGATATTGCCCACCGTGGAGCGGCCGAGTTTTGATTTATGGGGTTTTGGCCTCCAAGAAGCATCTGGGGGTCTGGCCTGGCCGGTGGGATGTACGGGGGCAGAGAGGAAAAGGGCCGGAGGCAGGGAGGGTGTTTTAATAGGGGTGGCAGCAAAGCCCTGGGAAGGGGCCGGGGGAAAGGATTTTGTGGGGGACAGCTGAGATCTGGGGGTCGAGTTGGTCCTGGGGCTGAGCCCCCTCTGCTCCCAAGGGGAGGAGGAGGAGGCTGAGAAGGGGTTTGGGGCAGGAAAAGGCGTATCTCCCTGCCTGACATCACTGGATGGTGTTTGGGGCAGGGGCTCACCGGGAACTGGGGAGTGGGCAGGGAGATCCAGGGGGAGCAAGACCCCACATCGCCTGGGAATGTGGGGAAAAAACGGAGGGAGAAGTGTCCCCAGGGGGGGTGTGTGTGTGCAGGGGGGTGACACAAAAACCCCGGGGGGTACAATAGCAAAGGGCTAAAAGCAACCACCAGCACCAGAGAGTGGGAATGAGGGAGAGGGGGAGAATGGGAAAAAGAGTGGGATGGGGGGAAAAAAGGGGGCTCTGGGGTGGGGTACACACACGTGTTGGTGCACCTCGGAGCCCTCGGGCATCAAACACGGCTGGGGAGCTGGGCCAATAAATCACTGTAACCAGCGGGTCCCGGCGCGGTGTTCTTGTCTGACCGCAGACAGCGCGGCAGGAATGGGAGAAGACTGTAATAATTAATAATCATTAGAATAATAATGCACAAAGACAGCAGCAAAGTAATTAGTCAGCGAGGGAGCGCTTGTTAATTGAGGCGGGGAGCTGCAGTCCAAACAGCCTGGGGAAGAGCAAGGGAGGGGACAGCGAGGGTTTGCGGGGGAGGGGACACGGAGGAGGACCTGGCACATCCCGGGGGCAAAGCGGGACGTGGGGACCCCCATCCTGCCATGGGACGAGGCGCACAGGCTCCATCCTGCCCTCTCTCGTCTGCCCCTCGTGCCTCAGTTTCCCCATCCCTACATGGGTGCTGCGGGAGGGCTCCGGCACCGCCCCCGCCAGCTTTATTTGGGTGATTTCAGAAGGAAAAGGGGCGGAGGGTGGCAGAAGGGCTCTGTCGCCGTCCCCTTCCCACCATCCCCGTCACTCCATCCCCAGCTGGCTCTTCAGGGCCCGCAGCTGGGCTGTCTGGATGCCGCCGCCCCCGCAGACCACCACCACCACAGAGGCCAGGGGGTCGTGCAGCCGCCCCTCGTCCCGCAGCCGCTGCAGCCGCCCCGCGTAGAGCAGGGCCAGGGTGGCCCCGCAGGCCGGCTGCACCAGCATCCGCTCCTCATCTGCGGGGGCAGGAGCCGAGGGCGCATGCTGAGACCCCCACGCATCCCACCTGCATCCTGGGGGGGGGGGTGTCCCAGCCCCCCAGACTCTAGCCCCGGCGGTGTCCCTTCCCAGTGCCTCCTAGTTCCCTCCCAGTGCCTCCCAGTGCCCCCATATCCCCTCTGAGTCCCTCCCAGTCCCCCACATCCCCTCCCAGTGTCTCCCAGTCCTCTCCAAGTCTCTGCAAGTCTCTCCCAGTGCCCCTAACCCTCCATTTATCTCCCCTCCCTGTCCCCTCCCAGTCTCTCCCAGTGACTCCCAGTACATCTTAGTCCCTCCCAGTGCCCTCCCAGTGCTTCCCAGTGCCCTCATATCACACCCAGTCCCGCACAGTACCCCCACATGATCCCACATCTCCTCCCAGTGTCCTCCCAGTCCTTCCCAGTCCCTTTCAGTGCCCTAAACCCCATTTATCTCCCTCCCTGTCCCCTCCCAGTCTCTCCCAGTGACTCCCAGTACATCTCAGTCCCTCCCAGTGCCCCCATATCCCTCACAGTCAATACCAGTGCCCCCATATGCCCTCCCAGTCCCCTCCCAGTTCCTTCCAATGCCCCCACATCCCCTCCCAGTCCTTCCCAATCCCTGCCAGGTAGATCCTCCTCACCCAGGAACCGCTCCACCGCTCGCACAGCCTCTGTGTCCTCCACCACCTGGGAGATGACCTGGCACTCCTGAGCACACTCCAGCGCCCGCGCCGCCACCGTCTTGGCTCCCAGGCACTTGGCCACGCTGCGACGGGAGGGGAGAAAAAGGGGGAGAAGGTCCGGGGACCCTTCCGTGAGTCAGGCTGAGACTCGCCAACTCATGGCACGCATGAGCCGCTCCTGCAAAGCCCCGGCTCACCTGGTGATGTCGGGCAGAGTGACCAGCCGGCCGGCTGCCAGCGCCGCGTGGAAGCTGTGAGCACCCCAGGTCTCGGCGGCGACAATGGGGACGTCCTGCCAGCCCACCTGGTGCAGGCCAGCCACCACGCCGGCCAGCAGCCCCCCGCCGCCCACCGCCAGCACGATTGCATCCGGCTTGGTCTCCAGAGAGTCCTTCAGCTCCCGCACCAGGCTGGCGTGACCCTCCCTGCGGGGTGAGGAGGGAGGTGCAGGGTGCGGGATGGGGGCACCCCCAAACCAGCCTGGACCCTGGGGATGGGGGGGATGGGGACGGGAGCTGAGGCCTGGCAGCACTCACCACACCAAGGGGTGGTCGAAGGGGTGGACGCTGACCCAGCCTTCGGTCTTGGCCAACTCCAGGGCTCTCCTGTTGGCTTCATCCCACACCTGGGGAGGGGGGTGCAATGGGGGTTCTGGGGGGTGGCATCCTGCCCTCATGCCCCAGAGATGGGTCCCTCATCCCCGTGGGGCTGGGGGACACCAGAAACTGGGCACGGGGCTGAGGCGGGGGTCCCCAGGGTGACCCCGCTGCCATCTGGGGGTGCAGGCGAGGCTGGAGGAGGATGTTCCGACACCCCCCGCACAGCAGGGTAGGCTGAGCTCAGGAGCAGTCCCCCCCGGCCCCCCCCCAAGCCCATTTTTGGGGAGTGCTGTAGGGGTACCNACACCCTGCCCACCCTCCCTCACCTCCTGGCAGAAGTGGCCGATGCCGCGAATCTTGAAGGAGCCAGAAGGCTGGACGTTCTCCAGTTTCATGTAGACCTTGGTGCCGGCAGCCTTGGAGAGGGGCAGGCTCTCCAGGAGCGGGGAGATGATGTGGAAGGGCTTCTCACAGCCCCAGGGCTGGGCTGCCATGGTCCTGGTGATGGATGCTCTGCCAAGGAGAGGTGGGGGTGGCACCTATGGGTACCCTCACACACACTTCCCCACTGCCCACCCCATATGGGGTGCAGGAGTCCCTCCAGAGAGACCAGAGGTTGCAGGGGCGAAGGGACTCAGAGGACGAGGCTCTGGCTCTGCCGACTTGCAGCCAGGGCAGAGAAGGTGGCGTCACCCTACCTGACCCCCGCTGTCCCCCTCCCAGCTCCGGGGTGCAGCGATGGGACCTCCTTGCTGGAGCCCCAGGACAAGCCAGGTTGCTCCCATCCTGCTGGTCCCTGAGCCCCTGGGATCCCCAAGTGTCCCACACACACCCCATCCCCTCATCGAGCCAGGGCCAACCCATGGTGGGTACTACCTGCTGTCCCGTCCTACAGGGTCTCACTGCGCATCCCCAGCTCCTTGCCCGCAGCCAAGTTTTGGGGAGGATGGGACGGAGGAGGGAGAGGTGATGTGGGAGGTGCTGTGCTGGTGTCCCCAAATCCCCACAGCCTGGCGTGGAGCAGGGGTTAAAGATTGCCCCGGCCCGGCTGTTTGCTCAGCACCAGGCAGGCAGCCAGCTTCCCTGCACCCTNGGAGACCTCCACCTCCGCCCCCAGCTCCTGCAGCTTGTGGATGGTGCTGGGGCCGGTGGTGCTGGGGACCACCACGGTGGCTGGAATTCCCAGCTTCTTGGCCGCATACGCCGCTGCCAGACCCGCGTTGCCCCCTGCAGAAAGTGGGGGTCAGGCAGGGTTCCAGCCCCCCTGGACCCCCCCAGCCCCCCACAGCTCCCACTGTCCCAGTTACCTGAGGAGCACACAAAGTGTTGGCAGCCCTTCCTGGCAGCCTGAAAGGCAAGAGGGAAGAAGGGAAGGGGGTGGCTGTGCTCCACCCCCCAGTGCTGTGCTCCCCCCCCGCGGGGCAACACCCTGCCCACCCTCCCTCACCTCCCGGCAGAAGTGGCCGATGCCGCGAATCTTGAAGGAGCCAGAAGGCTGGACGTTCTCCAGTTTCATGTAGACCTTGGTGCCGGCAGCCTTGGAGAGGGGCAGGCTCTCCAGGAGCGGGGAGATGATGTGGAAGGGCTTCTCACAGCCCCAGGGCTGGGCTGCCATGGTCCTGGTGATGGATGCTCTGCCAAGGAGAGGTGGGGGTGGCACCTATGGGTACCCTCACACACACTTCCCCACTGCCCACCCCATATGGGGTGCAGGAGTCCCTCCAGAGAGACCAGAGGTTGCAGGGGCGAAGGGACTCAGAGGACGAGGCTCTGGCTCTGCCGACTTGCAGCCAGGGCAGAGAAGGTGGCGTCACCCTACCTGACCCCCGCTGTCCCCCTCCCAGCTCCGGGGTGCAGCGATGGGACCTCCTTGCTGGAGCCCCAGGACAAGCCAGGTTGCTCCCATCCTGCTGGTCCCTGAGCCCCTGGGATCCCCAAGTGTCCCACACACACCCCATCCCCTCATCGAGCCAGGGCCAACCCATGGTGGGTACTACCTGCTGTCCCGTCCTACAGGGTCTCACTGCGCATCCCCAGCTCCTTGCCCGCAGCCAAGTTTTGGGGAGGATGGGACGGAGGAGGGAGAGGTGATGTGGGAGGTGCTGTGCTGGTGTCCCCAAATCCCCACAGCCTGGCGTGGAGCAGGGGTTAAAGATTGCCCCGGCCCGGCTGTTTGCTCAGCACCAGGCAGGCAGCCAGCTTCCCTGCACCCTGGCATGGGTTTTTCCGACCAGCATCGGGGCTGGATCAGTGCCAAGAGCGCTCGGGCACGCTGCCCTGAGTGGGGACACCCACCCATAGCCCCGGCAGCCACATCCCACATACCCAGGAGACAGGACAAGGAGGAGAAGAGGAGAGGCAGCTCCCAAATGATTTCAAGGGTCGCCCAGGGTTTGCCCTCCCAAACAAGGCTCAAGCGCCATCTTTCCTTGGGTCCAGCTAGGGAGGTGTCCCGGCGGGTCTGAGGACTTTGCCCGTTTGCCCCAGACACCCCAGTACCCAGGGGAGCAAAGGCACCCTGCCCATCCTGGTACCGCTCAACCAGCCTCCCCCACCCTGCGGCAGCCCCGTGGGTGGCACATGTCCCTGAGCAGTGACAGTACCAACACGGCTTGAGCGGGGACCCCATCGGCATCCCCTGGGGACAGGGCACCCGGGCTGGAGGGACCCAGTCAGAGCCCCGAGGTCCATCAGAGTCCTCCTCCCCTTCCGTTAGGGCTGCCTCTTGTCACCCTCCCACAAGTGACATCCCCCCTCCCCAGGGCAAAGGTTCCCCTGGCATGTGCCTCACCTCTGCAGTGAGGGCCTGGCTCTGTCCCCAGCAGCTGAGGAGGAGGAAGGTGAGATCTGGAGGAAGGTCCGTGCCTGGGTCCTTGCCCCACAGCCGCAGAGCAGGAGAGGTCTGAAAGCAGAGGCTGCTTTGGCACAAGGTTAGTCCCTTCCTCCTCCTCCTCCTCCGTGGTGTCTCCATGGGGGTCCCAAGGGGGGGGCCACCGCACACAAGCTGGCATGTGCGCAACGCAGCCAAATGGGGTGCACTGGCAACCCCCCAACTCCCCCCGGCTCTGAGCCGCTGCCAGGCGGGCAGCAGTGACACAGACCCCAGAACACAGGATTCCAGACCCCCCCAGACCCCAACTGCACTGCAAAGCACCCCCCGAGAGGCACCAGGCAGAGCATGAGCTCCAAGGTAGCCCTGATCCTCATGGAGCTGGCCTTCAGGTGGCAGGGAATTAAATACCCTCCCTGGTACTTGGGCTATCACCCCCCTCCCCCAGCACAGTGGGTTTTGGACACCCCAACACCCACCACAGCTTTTTGGGGTGCCAGCACCCCAACAGCCCAGCCCCATGGCAAGCCAGCCCCACACAGCCCCTGGGGAGCACCAGGGCCCCCCAGCCCCGGTGGGAACCTGGTGCCTTCAAAGCGCTGCTGAGCACCAGCTCATTAATCCCCCAGTAATGACCTCGTTATTCCTAACGAGACAGAGCGAATCAAGGGAGCTGCCGTAAGAGGATTTTGCAAGGGGAGTTTTGGGGCTGGGGTAGGGGGGACACGACACAGGTGGCAGAGGAAGGGATGACAAAAGGGTTGAGGACCATCACCCCGTCCTGGGGGGGTCAAGTGGTGGGAATCCCCCCTCCAGCCCCCACCCCGGGCTCTCCCCTTGCCCCACAGCCGGTACCCAGCCTGATGCAGCAGCACAGAAATTTTACGAGCCTGCACCCCAAAAAACCCTAGCCTGGCAGGCTGCACCCCCTCCCACCAAGGCTGGGAGACAGCAAAGAAGCAGGAGCACCCCGTGACTTTTCGGGAGGGGGGAAGACCCCTGAGTGAGCGCAACCCTCATATAAGACACCAGAGAATCTCGGCAGAGCACAAGGCACCGGCCAGCGCCGCTGCACGCCAACCGCTTTATTGCCACTGCCGTGCCAGCTTGCTGCCCTCCTCTCTGCCCCATGAGCGAGCCCCAGCCTCCCAGGACACCCCCCCTCAGCCCCCCAAATCTTATTCTGGGAGAAGCTCCCCCAGAAGCAGGCTCCAGCCCTGGGGTCCCACAACGGGGAGGGGGCATGGCCCCTCGGGGGGCACGGGCGGCAGCAAGAGGCAAGAAGCAGAAAGAGCCGGGGGAGCAGGAGATGCCACCTCCCCCCAGCCTGTACCCAAAGCCCCTGGGAACAGGGGAGAGCACTGCCACCCCGCACCATCCGCCCCCTCGCCCCCCGAAAAGGAGTCCCCAGCGCAGGACAGACGCCTGGGGACAGATGGACAGACGGGTCAGGTGGGCTCAGTCCCAGCGGACGTTGACGGGGGGGAAAGTCCAGAGGTCGGGGTGCCCCATATGCAGGAGGGCGCTGCAGGGGGACGTGCTCCAGCGGAAGGGGGGCACCTCGTCCCAGGTGGGACCGCTGGCAGCCACCAGCCTGAAGGTGGAGGCCATGGCCCAGGAGGTGACCTGGTGTTGGGGGGGGGCAGGGGAGAAAAAAACAGGGGTGCAAGTCAGCGCAGGGAAGGGGCAGCCACGGACACAGAGCCCCCCAGCGGGGCTGCCCTGGCCCCCCCGTTCCCCACCAACCTTGGTGTCGGTGCCCCCATGGCAGCGCTGGCGCAGGGCTGGGAAGGGGTAGGTGCCGTTGGCGGGGTTGAGGTCAGAGCGGGCAGAGATGGCGTTCTCTGCGTTCTGGGGGGGATCGCAGCCCCGGCACCTCGACAGTGGGTCCCACAGGTAGTTGTTGGACCTGCGACGGTGGATCAAAAAAAATAAAAAAAATAAAGAATATATCTAAATTTATAACGATTTAAAAAAAAAAATCACCCCCCCGAGGGTTGCAAATCCCTGGGGAGCCCCAAGGTTTGGGGATCTGGGGGAGGGCAGGGGGGACACCCACCGCATGAGGCGGACCATGGAGCCCAGGTCGTGGACCAGTGTCTGGTTGCGGCGGAATATCTGGGCGCGCGGGTTCCTGTCGTAGCTGAACCAGTCGCCGTATTTCCTCACCAGCTCTGGCATCCCACTGGCATTGAAGATCTCTTCGAAGAACCTGGGGGTGGGAAGTCGGGGTGGGAGAACCCAGCAAGCCAGCAGCCGCTGGTGGGGCAGGGGGAGAAGGGGGCGGCCAGGCCAGCACTGGCTGTCCCCACTGCGTGGGACAGCGGTGGAGCGGGCTGAGGCTGGAGGAAGCTCACGGCAGGTTGTAGCTGGCCCAGTAGCCCTGCTGGTAGAGCAGTTCCGTCTCGTCGGCCGCCACCACCAGGCCCCTGCTCCAGGAGGAAGAGCGTGGGTCAGAGCGGTGGGAAAACCCAGCCGGGATAGGGAGGGGGACAAGGCACATGCTGGGAAGGGGGGGAACCCTGCCGGGGGTCCCCACCACCGGGTTCCCAGCCCAGGAGGGGTGCTGGGCACCCACCACCCGCATCCCGGCATCCCTTTACCCACAGGCTGGCAGCGTTTGCATCCCCACCACCCACCTCCCACCCCTGGGTGTGGGGCAGATGGGACCCCGAGGGCATCCCCAAGCCCCCCAGGATGGGAGAGGAGAGGCCGGGGGGTGGGGGCACTCACGGGATCTGCTCCAGCACGGTCAGCAGCCCCTGCGGCGGGGTGACTCTGCCCGGCGCGAAGGTCTTGTAGTCCACCACCATCCACTGGTTGTTATACCTGGCACGGAGAAGAGGGGACAGCACCCCTCCGGCAGCCGGCCTCTCCGTGGGGCAGCACCCCTCCATCCCACCCCCCCTCTTCCCTGACAGCCGCTGGGGGGGATCCCACCCCACTCACGTGCCGCTGTTGAACCGTCGGAAGAGGGTGGCCCACTCGGGACCGCTGCGGGCCAGGCGGTTGGCCACGATGTTCCTCAGCCACTCCAGGACGCTGCCCCGCGGGTCCAGGAATTTCCACCGCCCCGGGTCGTTGTTCCCGATGGTGGTTTCCAGCATGACCTACGGGGAACGGAGCGATGGGAAGGGCGGTGGGGCTGGGGAGGGGGTCCCCAGGAACCAGACGCCCCTACTCGCGGGGAAGTTTGCTCAAAATATTCCCTCTTAAATCAGTGTGTGTGTGAAGAACAGTCCTTCTGCCACACGTTAGACTCCGTAAGCCTTTGTGGTGGGGTTGTCACAGCTAACCTAGGCTGGGCAGATGTTTCTCAACAAAATCTCCACCTTCTGTTATGGATAATGGAAACTTCAGTCTGTTAAAATGTACCACGGCAATAGGATACAAAAAGACCTGTAAGATTAAAAACTATCCAGAGCATCGCAACATCAACATGTTGATACAGTTTTAGCAACATGAAACCTGCTCCAGGAGGACCTGCTCTAGGTGGACCTGCTCTGGCAGGAAGTTGGAGGAGCTGATCTCCAGAGCTCCCCTCCAACCCCGTAACCTTCTGTGACGATTCCACTCACCAACCCGCTGCTGAGGATGTAGAAGTCATCCCCAGAGAAGATGGTGCCGGGATAGGAGGAAAATACCTGGACGCTCCCAGGGATCTGAGAATCTCCTGGAGGAGGGAATGGAAAAGCAGGCGAACATCAGAAAACAGGGGGAAGGGGACATCAGAGGCAGTTGTCCCCCCCAGCGCAGCCCAGCCCCCGCACCGCCGGCCGAGGTGCGGAAGGGCAGCGTGTACTTCTTGATGACGCGCAGCATGGACTGGTAGGAGGCCCAGGTGTCGTGGGCTACCAGCAGATCCCGGTGGCCCGGCAGCAGCTTGAGGAAGGCAGAGCAGGAGCCCGAGCCCAGGACGCGCCGGGAAGAGGAGCGGTTCAGGGCAGATTCCAGGTCTTCCAGGTCACCCCCCAACTGCAGCAGGCTGGGGTGAGGGGCGACACAAGACAGAGGGTGTCAGGCTGGGGACAGCTTGGGCCGGGAGCCGAGCTGTCTCACAGCTCTCTGTCCTTCTGCCCGGGATGGAGGGTGTTTTTCCATCCCATCCTGGGGCAGGCACAAACACCCAACAGCCTGGGCAGGGAGGGAAGGGTGAGCACAGCAGCGGGGAAACTGAGGCAGGGGGCTGAAGCAGGCCTGGGGGAGCACCCATCCCATGGTGCCAGGGAAAAGAAGAACCCACTTGGGCTCCATCCCACCCCACCAGCAGAGGATAAAGCCCAGAGATACTGGGTGAGGGGGGCTGGGAGCAGAACTAGGTGGCTTTGAGCATGCAGGAACGGTCCCCACAGACCCCCCCAGCAGCACCCCAACCCCCGGGGTGACCATCCTCCTCCGAGAGGGAGCTCACAGGAAGCCGAAGGGGGCCAGGGTGAACCTGCCCGGGGGGAAGTCCAGGCGCCCGTTGTAGCTGTCCTCCAGCCCCTTCAGCTGCAGAAGCGCCAGCCGCACCTGGGGGGGGTCAGGGGACAGGGGTGGCACTTGGCTTCCACCAGGAAGAGAGACGAGAGATTCAGAGAGGGACAGGTTCCCCCTCCTCCTTTCCTTGGTGGGTTTGGGTGCTGCTGCAGAGGCCGGAGAAGACACGTGGGGGTGGGGGGAGGTGTCACCGCCAGCAGGGCTGTGACTCAGCACTGGTGGCCAGCCAGAGCTGGGGGGAAGCCACCCCCTGCGTGTCCCAGCAGCAGCACATGAGGCTCCAGCTGCGAAAAGGTCACCGGTTGCCTCTGCTGGCCCAGGGGAGGAGGATCCACCGTGGCCACGTCCCTGTCACCCCTCCTGGAGCCAAGCCACCTCCGGCTGCCCCATCCCCTGCCGCCTGATTAAAGTCCCAATTAGCCCAGGGGGACACCAGGGGAGGCTGGTGGGGTCGCTCTGGCCAGGGGGAACCCCCTCCTCACCTGGTGCCAGTACTCGGGGTCCTGCCCCTTCCCCATCTGCTCCTCCATCCAGCCCAGGTTAGCCTCCAGGTAGCTCCGCAGCTTCTGGCAGTACTGGCTCTCGTACTTGAAGGGGCCGCAGTAGCCCACCATGGTGTTCATCCAGTGCATGTACATCAGCTGGGGGACACCACAGGTGGGGGTCAGCGGGGGCAGGGAGGGGCTGCATCACACCCCTCCTTGGGACCCCGATACGAGACGGGGACCCCCCTTTACCTGCTCGGAGACAGCGGCCTCAGCCAGCCCCGCCGCGTAGGCCTGCAGGGTGTCGCTGTACGAGGCATTGGTGGCCACCTCCAGGAAGGCCCAGCTGGGGGGGACATGGACATGAGTGGGGACAGAGGTGAAGGAAGGGGGACACATGGACACGGGAGGGTCTGGGCTCCTTCAAGGACTCCCCACGGGCTGTACTTGCCACCCCATTCCCGTGGGAGCCCCCATCCCACCCCATCCCATCACACTCCACTCCACTCCATCCCATCCCCGTCCCGTC
>VXBW01002231.1:31681-78005 GCA_013400375.1 Thinocorus orbignyianus
CTCTCTGGCTCCGCAGGCGCTCGCAGCGACCCCGGGGCTGGGTCCCGTGTCCCCCCCGCCGCGCGGCGAGGACGTGGCCTGGCAGCGTGTTTTTTCAACCCGACCGCAAGTTTTTNTCATCTTTATATATTTTTTTAATTATTTATTTTAAATTCCCCCCCGCTCTCCTCCCCGGGGAGCCAGGCGATGGGGCTCCAGGCGCTGCCCCCGCTCTGCCCCCCCGGGCGGTAGGTGCCCCCCCGCGATGGGGCAGGGTGCCGTGGGGCCGGCGGCGGTCCGTGGGGTGCAGCCCATCGGGACCCCGCTTCCGCTGGAGCTGGGGGGCACTCTCCTTCCCGGGTGGGACGCCCTGAGCCACAGCCGGGGCTTGGACGTGAGTTTTTTTTTGGGGGGGGGATGTGGGTGCTGTTGGTTGGGGTCTCGTCTCTGCGCCCCCTGTCCCCGCCATTGCCGCGGGATCTCGCCAGGATTTCCTCCACTGCTGGTTTTCTCCTCTGGAAACCTTGCCGCCTCCCAGGCTGGCGCCTTCCCACGGGTGGGGGCTGGTGTGGGGTCCCTGGGGATGGAGACAGAGCTGGGGACACGGGCTGACACCCCCGCTGGCACAGCCTTTGCCCTGTGTACGCAGAGGAGGGAAACTCAGGCAGGGGTGAGGCTGGGCTGCCGAAAGCAGCCGGGTGGAAGGACAGGGTGCCCGATGGTGGGCGCCTGGGGGTGGTGGTGGGTGCCGGGCTCGGAGTGCCCGGCTGAGCACCCCAGGCTCTGCTCCACCAGTGCTGGGAGGTGCGGAAACACAACAGCTCCGAGTGGTGCCGCCTCGTCCGGAGCAGCCCCGACTGCCGGCTGGACGGCGGCTTCCTCAACTACCTGGAGGGGGTCTTCTGCGCCTTCCCGCCCCGCCTGCTGCCCCTCACCGTCACCCTCTATGTAAGGACGGGGGCGAGGGTGCTGCTGCAGGGGGGTGCTTGGCTTTTGGGGTGCTGGGACCCCACTGACCCTTCTCCCTGCCCCCCCAGGCTCTCTGGCTCCTCTACCTGTTTGTCGTCCTGGGCGTGACGGCTGGGAAGTTGTGAGTAGCCCCGCGGAAGAGGGGACGGTCCCTGGGGTGAGCGGGGAGCCCCGTGGCCCCGGAGCAGCCGCCTCACCCCTTCCCACCTCCTCTGCCCTTCCAGCTTCTGCCCCAACTTGTCGGCCATCTCCACCAACCTGAAGCTGTCTCACAACGTGGCAGTATCCTTGGGGGGTCGCAGGGCACCTCGGCTGGGGAGAGGAGACACGGGGATGGGTTGAGGGGAGGTTGCACCTCTGCAAACCCTGGGCGCTGTGCTGGGGGACACCGGTTGAGGGCGTGAGCTGGAGACAGCGGTGGGTGAGCGGCCAGGAGGAGTCCTGTGGTGGCCTGAGAAGGGAGGTCCCTGTGTCCCTGCGGGAAGGAGGCCACCAGGTCTTTTCCTTGATGTTCCCCTTCCATGGTGTCACCTTCCTGGCCTTTGGCAACGGGGCGCCAGATGTCTTCAGCGCCGTGGTGGCTTTCTCTGACCCACGGACGGCAGGGCTGGCCATCGGGGCCGTCTTTGGTAAGAAGACCCCCCCCGTGGAGGCTGCTGGCTCGGGGGNGAGGCTGCTGGCTCGGGGGGTTCGGTGGGTGGGGAGGACATTGTGGGGCTGTGGGATGTCCCCTCAGAGGTCCCCGCTGTGCCGGCAGGTGCCGGTGTGTTTGTAACCACGGTGGTGGCTGGAGGCATTGCCTTGGTCAAGCCCTTCACGGCCGCCTCCAGGCCCTTCCTCAGGGATGTCATCTTCTACATGGTGGCCGTCTTCCTCACCTTCATGGTCCTCTACTTTGGCAGGATCACGCTGGGGGAAGCTCTGGGTGAGTGCTCTGGGTGTTGGGGGGCTGGCAGGGACAACCTGGGGGTGCCATGAACTCCCACCCCCCATCGCTCCCCCTGCTGCAGGTTACCTGGGACTCTACGTCTTCTACGTCTTCACCGTGGTGCTCTGCACCTGCATTCACCGGCGGCAGCGGGGGGACAGCCTGGTCCCCCCCGGACCCTGGGAACCAGGTAAGGGCCACGCAGCTGTGCGATGGGACCCCCGGCATGCTGCCATCTCCCACCACCTTCCCTGCTTCTCCTTTCCCCCCCAGAGCTGCCAGCAGATGTTGAGGAGCAGGAATCCTTGGGTACCAGCAGCGGGGACTATGGTACGTCGGTCCTGGTGGCCTCACAGGTGGCACCGCTCTGTTGTGGAGGGGCATTAGGGAACTCAGGGACCCCCATGCTGCTGCTGTACGTGTGGCTGAGCCCACGGGTCAGCTGTGGCCTGGGGTGACCCTGGGGCAGGGAGATCTCACCGGGGGCTGTGCTGGTGACAGCAACCCCGTGCTGGAGGGACGGGGGGCACTGGGGCGGTGGCTGTGGCCCAGGGAGCCCCCCAGCCCTGCTCAGCCACCATGTCCTGTCTCAGGCGAGGAGTACCGTCCCCTGCTCCCCACCCAGGAGACCTCCCTGCGCATCCTCACCGCTGCCCTCAGCCCCCTGGACTACCGCAAGTGGAGGAGGAAGCCCTGGTACTGGCGTGTCTTCAAGGTCTTCAAGGTGAGGAGGCTGGGGGACAGGAGCCAGGAGGAGCCCCCACACAGGGGTCACCCTCCCTGCCAGCCCCTGGGGCTGTGTCACCCAGTGAGGATGGTGGGGGACAGGTCCTGGCGTGTCCCACCCTGGAGGTCCCCGCTCATGGCTGCTCTTACCAGGTGCCGGTGGAGCTGGTGCTGCTTCTCACGGTCCCTGTGGTGGACCCTGACAAGGATGATTTGAACTGGAAGAGACCCCTCAACTGCCTGCACATTGTCACCAGCCCCCTGCTCTGTGTCCTCACCCTGAAGTCGGGCACCTGTAAGAGCCCAGGGCAGCTCCAGACACCCTGGGGATGGGACAGGGATGGCCACCAAAACCCTGGGGGGGGTTGGAGCCCTTTGGAGCTGGCAGCTGACTTTGGGGGGAGGGGATTAA
Source organism: Thinocorus orbignyianus (assembly GCA_013400375.1). Taxonomy (NCBI): domain Eukaryota; kingdom Metazoa; phylum Chordata; class Aves; order Ciconiiformes; family Thinocoridae; genus Thinocorus; species Thinocorus orbignyianus. Next base: position 34,696 of record VXBW01002231.1, read on the forward strand.
GGCCTCCCAGCATCCTGGGGGAAAAATGAGGCAGGCCTGGCTTGCCTGGGGAAACTGAGGCATGAAGGGGAGCAGCCCCATGAGGGCTTAGGGTAGAGGTGGCTTTAGGGGACAAGGCTTTACTTTAATACCAGGAGCTTGGTCAGATCCTGCCCCAACTCCCGTGGTGCTGCTCTGATACCCCCTTCTCTCCACCACGTGCAGATGGGCTCTACCAGATCCAGGGCGTTTTCCCAGTCTGGGGACTCGTCTTACTGGTTGGCTCTGTCCTGGCCATCATCCTCTTCATCACCACAAGCAATGAGGAGCCACCCAAGTACCACTGCGTAAGGTGTCCCCTAGCCCTGAACGTCCACTGGGGACCAGCCCAGCCTGCTCCAGCCTGTGCTGACAGTCCTGGGGGCTGGGCAGGAGCCAGGACCTCCTTCCCTGCCCCTGGCATCCCCAGGAAGGATGAGTCTGTCCTGTGGGATGCACCCGGGGAAGCAGCTTAACCCCTCTGCCTGGCAGGTGTTTGCCTTCCTCGGCTTCTTGGCCAGTGCCATGTGGATCAATGCTGCGGCCACGGAGCTGGTGAACATTCTCCGCACCCTGGGCATCATCTTCCAGCTGAGCAACACTGTGCTGGGCTTGACGCTGCTGGCCTGGGGCAACAGCATCGGTGGTAAGGGTTCCTCTCTGCTCCCAGTGCCCACCCCAGGCACACCCATCCTCCTGGCACCCCCCAAGGTCTTCCCTTCTCCCCCTGCAGACACCTTCTCTGACCTCACCATGGCTCGGCAGGGCTATCCCCGCATGGCCTTCTCCGCCTGCTTCGGGGGCATCATCTTCAGTATCCTTTGGGGGTGCAGGGATGGGCAGGGGTGGTGGTGCTTGGAACAGGGGCTGCCTCAGTTTCCCCTGCCCGCAGCCCAAGGAGAACCCCTGCTCCTGGGGGACCCTTGGAAAGGATCTGGGTGGGATGGTGGCAACCTCTTTGGCTGCTTGCACGGTGCCAAGAGACTGGGGTGGCATTTAGGAGCTGCAGGGATGGAGTTGGCAGCATCCTCCTGTCCTCCAACTGCTGTCCCAGCCCCAGTGGGGTTAGAAGTTTCGGCTGGATTCTGGCAGATTTGGGATCTACCAAAGGGAAGGAGGGGAAGAGGCCATGGCACCATCCAGGAGGATTTGGGTTGTCCCCTGAAGCCTCTCCAGGTTGTGTTTTGCCACAAAGAGGTGACAATTTGGGCTGGGCAACAGCCACGGGGGTGGGGGCTGGGAGGTGGGCGGCCAGCGCCGTCGCTCCCCTGAGGTCCCCCTGCTGTGTCTCCATCCTGAACATGCCCCAGACATCCTGGTGGGCGTGGGCCTGGGCTGCCTGCTTCAGATGCCCAGCAGCCAGCTGGTGGTCAAGGTAAGGCGAGCCCTGGCTGCGGTGCCGCAGTGGCAGGGGACCTGGTGGCAGGGGTCCCAGTGGCCACAGCGTCACTGCCCACCTCTCTGGCAGCTGGAACCCGACAGCCTCCTGGTCTGGATCCTTGCCGGGGCCCTGGGGCTGAGCTTGGTCTTCTCCTTTGTGGCGGTGCCGGCGCAGTGCTTCCAGCTGGGCAGGGCCTACGGCGTCTGCCTCATCCTCTACTACGTGGCCTTCCTCTGCCTGGCCCTGCTCACCGAGTTCAGGGTCATCCATCTCCCCGCCGCCTGATGTGGGCAGGAGGGGCACGTCCAGCCCTCGCTCTCCTTCCTCGCTGGCCCCCTCTCCTTGGGGACAAGAGCACCTCACCCACACTTGTGCTGGAGGGAGCCCAGCCTGGCCTTTCAGGGAGGAGGGGTGGGTGGCCGTGCTTTGGGAGAGGAGGAGGAGGTTGTTACGAGCTGCGTCCTCTCCCTGCTCCCTTTGATCTTGTTTAACTCAAGGTGGCTCCAAGGAGGAGTGAGATGAGACCTTGGCTTTTCCCACAGCCCTTGTGGCAGGGGCAGAGGAGAGGGTGGCTCCAAGCCCTGGTCTCCAGCCAGAGGAGAGGCTTCATTTCCTCCTCCCCATCTCCGTCCTGCCCCCAGCCCGGGCCAGGGCCTGCAGAGTGCAGCTGTGTGGGGTGACTCTCGAAATACCTGCTCGGACCTTCCTCACTGGCAAAGGAGGTGACGTGCCGGCAGTGTGGGCTGGGGACGGCACCGAGGAGGGGGGTGAAGGTGAGAGAGAGCCCCAGGGCAGTGCTTGGTTTTAACACCAGCAAAGCTGGAGGGGAAAAAAAAAAAACTAAACCAAGCCCAGGGAGGCTGGTCTCCCCGGCTTTTTTAAGCAAAGTTTTTCAACCTGAGTTTCAGATCCTACTTTTCTCCTCCTGGGGCAGACAGAGCTGTAGGAAAGGGGTTGGAAGTTTCCACCCATACTGTAACCTAACCTCTGGCAAGATTAGGCTTAGGCACTGTTAAAAAAAAAAAAAACAGAAAAAAAAAATGCAATAAAACCACACAAACCCAGCCTTGGCGTGTTGTGGTGGGGTTTTTTTTTGCCATGAGGCTTGTGTTCTCCTGCTGTGTGCCCCGTGGCACAGCCCTCACCCAGCCTGGGGCCATGGAGGGGCTGAGGGGACACCCCTGGGCTCTCCAGAGCTGAGCCAGCAGCCGCAGCAGGACATGGGCAGGGAGACACCCCTGCCCCCCGGAGCTGTTTCACCCGGGGAAGTGGTTTCCTACAGGTTCACCCGTGGTTGGTTTCTCAACACCCTGTCACGTGCGCCTGACGTGGCCATTTTCAGTCACGGGGTTGGGAACTGTGGTGGCCACGGCAGGGTCAGCACGGGCTGGGGGGACGTCACTGGGGTCAGCATGGGCTGCGGGGACATCACTCGGCTCCCTGGGGGGACAGGCAGCGGGTGGGCTGGAGCTCCTGCTGCCCGGGGGCAGGTGCGGGTTGGGGGTGGACAACCCTCCTGCTGCTGCTCTGGTGTTTTGCCAGCACAACGGCTGGATGGGGGTTCCTGCTGCCTTCTGGGAGTGCCAGCAGCCTCCCAGGCTCCCATTTCTCCTTTTTTTTTAACCCAGATAAGAGCTTGCACCAAAAAAAAATCCCTCCCTGTGCCTGCAGCTACTGGCTGTGCCCCAAACCTGCTCGCCAGTCACCAGCAGCCACTGGGATTGTGAGAGAAGCACCCCAGAGCAAAACCACAGCCACCAGAGAGGTACAGGGTCAAAACAACCCACCCACCCAATCCCTTCTAACTTTAAACACTGCTTTAAGTTTGAGAGCATTATCTTGAAGTTGAGGAAAGGCAGAAGGAAAAGGGGGCTTTGCAGGATCCAGGAGTGAGCCCTCCAAGCAGGGCAGACGTGTGAAACGTGCCTGAGGCGAGTGGATGCCACCGGCGAGGGGAGGTGGGCACAGCTCCTCTGCACGCCCTCGGGAAGGGCTGCAGCTGCCACCAAGCCCCACTTCTGGGAGAAGACAGGAAGGAGGAAAGGAAGCTGCTGCCTTTACAAAGCCCAGGATGCTTTTTTGTTAGTGCGCTTGGGAAAAAAAAAAAAAAAAAAAAACCCAAAAAACTAGAGAAGGTTTTACAGACATGTCCATAAAATCTTTTTATATATATATCTAAACAAAACGCCAGCGTACAAAATCCTGCAGTGCTTCCTCCCTGGCTCCCTACAAAATGATTGTCTCCGTCGTTAGTCTGTGTTGTCAGGCGGGGGGGAGAGGAGGATAAATAGAAGGGGATGCCCCGTACTCGAACTTTGTTTCCTTCCAAAGTCATATGGAAGAAGCTAAAACTCCTGCGACCCTCCTTCCCTCCCTGGTTTACAAAAATAATGACTAGAGCATGTGCCCGGGGGGTGGGAGGTGGGTGGGCAGCTTGACACCCCAGCACAGGACCACAGCAGAATCCCCAAACCGCTGTCTCTGCCACCCCGGAGCCCTGTTACTGCATCTCAAGCGGGTCAGTGCCCCCCCTCCGCAACATCGCCTAAAGCCGCAGCTCCTCTCACACTCAACACACACCACCACCACGCCCCCCCAAAAACATCACTTGGCAGCCCCGCGAGGAGAAATAAGCTGCAGGGGAATGTGGAGTTTACACACACGACCACATTCCCACCCACACAACCTTCAAAAAGCTTGTTCATCCTGCCCATAACATAAAACCGGAATAAACGTCTCCTCAGGACTCATCTGTGTGAACCCCCCCTCCTCCCCCCAGGGCTGCAGCTCCGCACACAGCAACAACTGCACTAATTAATTTGCGGTGGAATTTATGGTTTGGAAAACAGCCCTTTTAAGGTCCTTCACGGTTCAGTTCCCAAGTCGTTCCCTACCTGCCCAGTACCCACAAAGGAAAAAAAGAGCTGCCCTGAGGCACCCAGGGAGCTTGGCGAGGGTTGGGAGCAGGTGCCTGGAGTGCTCTTTTCCATCCCATAAACCCAAACGCTCCCACCACGTTTGCACAGGGAGAGGTTTTCAGAAACACCTCTGCCTTGTCTATTTCTGCCAGTCTCATCCACCCAGGAAACTCCTGAGCCGGCTGGGTAGGACCACTCCTCACCCACTGTCCCTGTGCCATGGGACGAGGCTACCGAGGGAAAACCCAAGGGCAGGGGCACAGGGATCTCCTCCCCCTGCCCCATCTACCTGGAGGAAGGAGAAACCTTCCCCAGCAAGTTCTACTCCGAATTGGAAACTGAGAAAAGATCCAACAGCAAGAGGGGAGAGGAGGCTCCCAGCTGGGGGAGAAGAACCATCGTTTTCCACGTTCCTCCAGCATCCAAAATTCAGGGGAACAGTAAAGCTCTTCAGAGGACCTTCCTAAGATCTGACATGGTCGGTGGTTGCCAGCCTGAGGAACATCTCCCCATGGCTGAGAGAGAGTGAGGGAGGAGCAACTCTGCTGTGCTGGGCCCTGGGATGAGGTCACCAGAACAAACAAAGCAGTGACCTGGCTGAGGACTGACCAGCAGCACTGACTGATGCCCCGAAGCGCTCCTTAACCCGGAGCCAGGCAGAAATATGTCATATTTGGAACTGCAAAGCCTTCTATTTTGTTTCCTAGTGGTCTATCTGAGCTAAGGAGCAGCCAGACCCGAGCTCTGGGGTACACAGAGGTGACCCCAGTCTGTGGCAGGAACACAGATATTGAAGAGCTACAGCAGAGACTGAATTTGTCTCCCTCAGCTCCTGTCCCACCTATGGTCACACCACGGCGAGATGCCAGCTCTCAGTTCTGTCTCCAGCTGCCACAGAACTGCTCAGGACCAGCTACATCCAATAATCAGAGCTGGATCTACTACAAGGAGTGCATCCAGGGCTGCCGAAAAGGAGGGGACAGGCAGGCTGCTCTTCCAAAAGTGCTGAAATTTCACACCTGAAAAGCCTCCCCTTGCCTTGCCTAAGGTAGGTGGAGAAGACACAAGAACTGGCTCCTTAATCTTGTATTCCTAAGTTAACGGTGTCCTTTAAGCAGAAGAGGTCTTCAGGAAGGGCCAAAGTTTCAATATTAAGCAGGTGGCTCCAGCGCATTTCCTGCTGTTCATGGATTACACATCCCTGTCCCCAGGGGCTGGGGGTGGTGACAAAGAGCAGGCTCAGAGCTGGGATGCGGCTCAGGGCCAGGGAGAAGGTCTCTGCTGTGTCCGAGCTGCTGGCTCTGTGCTGAGCACGGACACCATGCTCGAGAGCCATGTGTGTCACCTGGTTTCTCAGCGATTCACTGCCTGGGGGGACAGATTCAGCCCCTAAAGCTGAAGGAGACACTGCCCAGATCCATGTACACCCGATACAGAGGCTGTGCAGAGATGCTCTAGGTTATTGCATAGAGGCAGCTCGCGTTAGCTGGGCCTAAATGACGGTCTGGGAGCGCTGCCGGAGGCTCTGGGGCTTCAAAGAGCTGCTGGAAGCAGATGCAGGCTCTTGCAACGGTGTCTGGGATTCCTCTTTTCTGGAATGCTCCTCATACCATTCCTGCAAGAGGAGATGAAACACACCCAGGTCAGGCTCTGCCCCACATCGGCCTTGAAGCCCCCCCAGCAGGACCCCAAAGGGCTCTTTCCAAAGCCCTGGATCAGGGAATTGTCAGAGTTGGCAGGGATCTCCAGAGATCATCACGTCCCACTCCCCTGCTGAAGCAGGGTTGCCCAGAGCACATTCCTCAGGGGCCTGAAGGTCTCCAGAGAAGGGGACTCCACACCCTCCCCGGGCAGCCTCTGCCAGGGCTCTGACACCCTCACCACAAAGAAGTTTTTCCCAATATTTGACTGGAACTTCCCATGTTCCAGCTTGTGCCTGTTGCCCCTTGTCCTGTGCCTGGGAACCACTGAGAAGAGTCCGGCTCCATCCTCTTTCAACCCACCCTTTAGCATTAATAAGGTCTCCCCTCAGCCTTCTTTTCTCCAGGCTAAAATCTCCTGGAACAGGGCTGGATCCAGCCCAGTCTCCTGTAACAACCCGATTAAGGACAGCCTGGCTGCGATGGATGCGCCGAGACCTTGCTCCCCACCGCCCAAGCCAGAAGTGCCAGCTGTGGCTCAGCTCTAGTTGTCTGAACTCAGAACCCAGGCAAGGAAACATTCCTCTTCTCAGGATGTCCCTCCTGAACATCTAGGACTCTAGGTTTGATGTCCCCATCAAGTTTGGGGTTTGCAGAGTTGCTCCCAGGGTGTTACCACCCATTATTCCTGAGTCAGAGCTTCCCTGCAGATTTCCACTCAGCTTCCCAGCAAATAACATGTTTGTTTTTATTATTTTTGAAGACTCATCCCCAAGCAAGCTGCCCAAGGGACAAAGGCCAGATTCAAATGGTTACAAGATTAATTCTTTCTGCACTAATAATTGACCTGCAACATGGAGGATGACGTCTGGCAGGTCCTACAGCGACCAAATCACGGCATAAAGCTCCGGACCACAAAGGGCATTAGCAGAACACCCTAAAAAAATATCCCTAGAGAATCAGATAACTGAAGTGTTTCTCATCTTTGCTAGCCTGCTCTTCTGAAGGAAAGCCAGGCAGTGCTGCTCACACCAGGCAGCACTCTTGCCTGGGACAACACTGGCTTTCTGTGCCAGCCCGACACGCCCAAGCTCAAACACAATCACATTCCAGTGGTTTAATGAGCCCCAGGAACGCATGTGCTCACAGCCTCAGCAAACGAGGCCACCTCGGGGAGGCCAAGTAAGCCCAGTCCAGCCAGAGTCCCCACGCACACCCCCAGGGTGGTTACTGGGGCTGGGCTGACACACACCTGCAGCCTGGTCCCACCAAGGAGTCTCTGATGCTCCACGGTATAAGTCCTCGAGGGCAAGAACGGGTCAATCTAAAGTACATTTCATCCACTGCCCTCCCTGCTTACAGAGCACGGGGCTGCCTGGGTCTCGGGGGAAAAAGGCCTCAAGCATTTAAACCAAGGGTTTGTTACTCCAGGCAATATTCTGCTCATCAGACTTGAGGATAGCCCAGCTCAGGGCCACATACCTGGATCTCCTCCTCGTACATCTTCATGCTTAAGTCACTCTTGGTCCTTGATCTGCGTCCCAGAAACACTGTTGACATTTGCTAAAAAATTAGGGAAAGGAAGAGGAAAAAGCAAAAAAAACACCATTCATCACTCTTGAGCAGCTGCAGGATCAGTCCCTGGAACTTCAGGTGCCCTTCATTTAGAACCCCCCTAACTGTCTCAGCCCGTCCTCACAGCAGAGGTGCTCCAGCCCTTGCAGTATCCCTGTGGCCTCCTCTGATCCCACTCCAACAGCTCCATGTCCTTCCTGTGCTGAGGACTCCAGAGCTGGACGCAGTGCTCCAGGTGGGGTCTCCACAGAGTGGAGCAGAGGGGCAGAATCACCTCCCTCAACCTTCTGGCCACGCTGCTTTTGATGCAGCCCAGGATGCACCTACTGCAGGTTGAGACGAACCACAGTGAGGAGATCCCTGCAGAGGCAGCTGCACCCATCAGTGGGGCTTGGTTTAGTCATCGGTGCCTGGAACAAGGCTCACACCTCAGCTTCCAAACAAGATCTCACATAGGAACAACTCCAGGTCCCACTTGTCTAAACCACACCATTTACTCCTCAGGCCCAGTCTGTTTAAACCATGTCAGCAGGAAGCTGAAGGCTGAATTACTCTGACCACGATTTATATGAACAGGACTGAGCAGCAAAAAAAGCTTCAGGTGTGGCATCATCATTCTGGATTCCACTGCAAGGCTGGGAACAGCATTCTCCTTTAGTTTATTGTTATGGAAACCGCTTCTGATCAGCACCATCATGGCTATTCTGAATTTTGTCTGCATGAACTAGAGCTCAGCCTGTAACTACCAAGCCAACCAAAGCAAATAAAGGTCTCTTAAGAGACTGTACCCCCTGCAATTTCTTCTGGTGATACAAGAATATAATGGTTATTATTAAAACAACAACTAAAGATGCATGAGACATCATGTTCCGAGAAAAGAGATGTTACTCAGGTCAGCTCATTTTTCCAACTGTCCGTCCTGTTCTGGATTGAAAATCTCCAGTGCTCTGGAGAAAGGAAGCCTGGTGTTTGGAATCGATACCATCGTATTGCTGTGCAATGCTTCAGGACTGTCCAAGCCTAAGTGTACGATGGCACAGAGGGAGGGGCAGGAGAATCACAAGATGGTGGCTTCCTTAGAGAAAAACAAGTCTACTTTTTTCCCAGTCCCTACTGAGCGAGGACAGCTCTGAGTCAAGTTTGGAGGCAGGAGCATCGAACCTTTGTCACAGCTCTTCAGAGCGCAGGGGAAATTCTGCTGCTCCTTTCCTACAACAGCAAAACTTTGTGCCAATGCTGCAGAGTCCCTCCGGTAGCTCAGCTCCCAACAGCACACAGACACGTGCACCTTCTCTCTTAAGACAGCAAGAATGTGGTTATGGCCCTGCCATGCCTTCCTCCCTCCCTGCAGCCAAGAGCTTGCAGTAAGCGTTTCCTCTTACCCCATATTTGTCCATCTGCAAAACGATCTTCTGCAGCTGAGTGATTTCAGCAGCAGCTGAACTCCGCTTGTACAGCTCGATTATGCCAACCACTTCCTCCTTGGAGATCTCCTTCTCTAGCACAATGCCGTTGTCTTCTGGGGAGGCAAGAAAGAGGACAAAAAACCCAAAATAACATCTCCAAGATGAACATTCCTTCATAAGCCACTGTGAAAATCCTGGAAGGCAAGGCTGAAAAGGACATGGGACTGAGCCGGAGGTCAGGCACAGTCTGTACCTGCTTCTGTGACTAAAACACCTCTATCCTTGTCTCCCACCAAGGCTGGGAGGACAATAGCTAGTACGCAGGGCCAGCAAGCATCGCAGCTTTTAGACACATCAGACTTCTCAGTATCTTAAAAAAACCCAACCACCTTGTAGCTTTTTGCTTGCCTGTAAATTAACCAGCAAAGCAAATGATCACACAGGAGTTGCTGCCTTTTGACCCTCACCTGCCCAGCACAGCCCAGCGCTAACAAATGCCCTTCCCTGCACACTCCAAACCGGGGCGGGAGGGACCACGGTCAAAAATGTTTCTGTAACAACGCCTGGCTCCCGCGGACCTGTGCCACACAGGTTGGATCTTCTGGCACCTAAAGAAGATGAGAGGGTGGTCAAAGCTGCTCCTGTGACTGGGGAGTTTCTATATCACGGTTCTGCAGGGAAGATTCTCCGGTATGAAATGCATGAGTGCAGTAGCTCTATCTCCTTCCCGGAGAAAAGCGTAAGGAATTATTAAGATTAGTCTGCACAAAGAATGAAGAGAAAAGTTGGGGTATAGATCAGCTGGGGGAATAGCAGGAGGATGTTTATGGCACCTGAATTAGCAGGCAATGAAATTACACACAGCTGAGGAGACAAAGGACAGCGAGTAAAACTGATGACTCACAGGGGTGAGGGCGTGCAGAGACCATGTCAGCTCCTAAAGGGCACAGAAAGGTACATCCAAAACCGGCACGGAGTCATCAGTCTAAATACAAGTTGGGGATGCGCAGAGAACTGGACAGCAGCATCCAACCCACTGTCCTGCAGGTCATGGCACAGAGTGCTGGCAAACCACCTGGCTCCAGCGCTTCGGTGCCTGAATGCTGGACAAGCCACTGTGGCTGTGTATTAGTGAGGAAGGGAAATGAGTTTTAAAAGAAAAAAAAAAAATCACCTTCCTTTCTGTAAGGTCTCTTGTTGAGCTTTGCTACATCAATGCTGCATGTTTCCTAGATTTCTTTCAGGAAACGCATATGGACTCCCTATCTGCAAATAATTTGGTTGAAAGGACTCAAGCAGTTGAGGTTTATATGAGTGTGCACATGTGCCCACACACATGAATGTATTAAAAGCCACGCACACACACACAAACACTTTTGGGGGAGTGCTGGGGGAGAGAGGAGGGGCAGAGCAGAAAGGCAGGTAGAAATCTCACACTGAAGTATCAGAATGAGCTTAGGAAGTCAGGCTGGAAAAAACCCAATGAAGTCTGGTCTTTGCTGGCCCATGCCATTCTCTCCTACAGACATAAGACACCAGAGAGAGAAGACACAACATAGTAGGTCAACCACTCCTCAGTTCCCACCTTCAGAATCCTGATTCTTCCGAGTGTAGTTCATGCGGAAGACGAAGGCATCCAGAATAAAAGCCACGATGATGGTCATCACCACCTGGGAGAGGACATGAACAGAAGAGATGAGGAGGCTGCTGCTGGGGGATGCCTCCAGCCCAAGCCAAGAGGGAGCACAACATTTGGTCTGTGGTCTCACTCTCTGCTCCCCAAGCTCCTCCACGGCACAGGGATGCACATCACACGTTTGACTGTGAGCACACTGCAAGCAGCTGACCACCACAGGGACAGAACAAACTCTTGTGCTGCCCTCGTTCTTGCCTCTGGCCCAGAGTTGTGCAGCATCAGCTTTGTCAACACCCAGAAACCGAACTTTCTGCAAGTGACAGCGTGGCACACCTGGTTTTGGAAGATGTTTATGTTGAAGGGAAAAGCTGTCCTCATTTAGGGATGGAAGCTCCCTTTGGAACACAGTAAAAGATGTCTCCCCTTCTCACCACCACTATTTGATGCGTGAAGCATGTCCAGAAACCTACCATGGTCACAATATAGAAGATCATGAAGTACAGACGGCTCCAGTGAGTGGTTTGGGATGTTACCCCTTCCTAAAGAAGAGAGTGAAAAAGTCAGTAGTGCACAAAGAAGGGAGAGTCTGCTTTTATCCACTTGCCAACAGACATAAAGCAGCACAAACACTATCTGTCTCTCATTCATGGCTCCACAGTTAGTCTTAGGGACTGTCTTCAAAATGCCCAATGCCCCAACTGGTCCTGGCACTAATCTGCCTCTCAGGGTGAAAAAAGGGGGGTTCCTATATGGAAACACACAGAATATTTAGAGCTTGTGGCTGTAAGAGCCATCGCTGCTATGAGAACACAGCTCAGACAGCAGGGGGACAAGCTGGAATATACAGTGACTTCACAGGTCCAGACTGTGCAACTCGGCCTGAAGTCTGGTGAAGATTCACCAGAAAACGTGCCCAGCAGCATGTCAGAGCCCAAATGCCTGAAAGATATCTGGCAACAAGAAATGAACAGTGCTGGGCCCATCTTCCCATCCCCAGGGGAAGAAAGCAGTGCTGGATGACGTGGAAGACATAGCTCAGTTGGGAAAGAGCCCGTGCTGTCTGTGCACACGTGGCAGCCGGGGTTTACTCACCATGATGATGTACCAGTCATTGACCACTGTCAGCTCAAACAGCGTAACTGGAAGTAAAAATACAGATAATTGTTTTATCCATCCTGACCCAATTTACAGTAATTATTAGAGAAGGTATTTGACAGGGGAGACTGATGCAAGACACCAAAGTTTCAATACAGCCAGCAAATCCAGAGACAGGGTACAGACCTTCGTCACCGCAATTACTTCAGACAAAGGGGGGCAGACCCACAGAACCAGGAGCATGGTGTAATCTATATTTCTTAAAAGAATCAGAAACAGACCTGTCTCTTTCCACCAGAGAGCATGGAGACCTCTGAAATCTCCAGGTGATAAGCATCTCTGCTCACACATTAAGAAAAATCCTGGAGAGCAAACACCACATTCAAATTGTTCTTCATCAGTGGGTTTAAAGAAATGTATTAGCATCACTATTTGCTCTGGAGAAGGGCAGGGACTTAAAGCCCTCCTTAAACATCTCTGGAAGTCTGGTCTGCTCACCAGTCAGAACAGAACTGCTGGCTTCATGCTGACTTTTAAGAGGCATCTGCTTATCTTGCAAAACAACCAAGGCACAATTAGTGCACAAGAGCAGGGCACTGCTGTTCAGGTGCATTAGCAGGACTCTGTGGGAGCGTCCCAGCCTTACATGAGCAGTACAGTCCTGCGCCCAGCTCTGCAGGGACATGGGTGCCCCGGAGAACAGTCTTTGCTGCAGACAAAACTGCCCTTACCAAAGCTGTTCAAAATGTTGTCAAAGTTGTTGAGATAGTAATAACCTTCTTCCACAACCGTCTTGTTGCCAACTGTGTGATTCACCCAACGGTAGGAATCTGCCACTGTGCTTGTGCTGGTTGGAGAAAGCAGGACACAGAATGAGAGGAAAACCAGAAAAGCAAGGAAAATCTCGAGGGTTATAAACAGCAAAACCCTCAGAAGGTGGTGAGCATGGCGACAGTTTCTGCCTCTTGGCCAACACTTACCTTTTTCTCTGAGAGAAAGCCCCTGTCCCTTCACAGCTCGGCACAAGCCCAGGGAGCACGTGGAGTCTTTCTAATCACTCAGCAAATATTACACCAGAGAAACTGAGTGTTTGAGGTAAACTCCTTGGCTCACACCCTTAAAAACTGGTATTTCCAAGTGGCCTGCCATCATTTAAGATGAAAAAGGCACGGGGCAGCTTAGCTTCCAAGACCAGGTGAATGTGTTGTGGTACAAAGCAAGGCCTAAATATGTAATGGGTCTGGCCAAGCAACTCTGGCATCCCCACAATAAAAAACCAAACAACTCAGCTTCACTCTAGAGCAGATTTTACAAGAGTTTCCAGCCATGGTATTATGAAGAAGTCCTCCCAGAGCAGCTACCTGAGGCAAGGTACAGAGCCCATTCAAACCAGCCAACCCTACCCCAGAAACGTCTCCCTTTCCAAGCACAACGGAAAAGCCATTCCACCCAATCTCTTATCCAGAGAAGTGAAGTGTCTCCTAGATTTTTGCAGCACATTGCCTTCGCTGCAAAACCCCACTCAGACCCATCCTCTGGCCCCTTCTCCACAGGGAGACGGAGCTGCCAGAGCTCACTGTTACTGGCTGCCCACCAAAACCATTGCAGAGGGGGACAGATTTGTGGTACTCACTTGCAGCAGTTTGGGTAGACCACACCAGCAAAGAATTCCATGCCAACAATGGCAAAGCAATAGTAGAAGATCAGCAGGGTTAAACCCAGGCTGGAGGAAAAAAAACAGAGAGAGCACTGTGCTACTGAGGAGTTGCTAAGGCAGGGAAACACAGAGTCACAGGCTGGTTGCTCTGGAAGGGATTTCCAAGGGATAGGAAGCAGCACTGAAAACCCCAGCCCATCCTTTCTGCCACTGTGGCTCTGCAGTTCTTTGCCTGCTCTCATTCAAGAAGCCTTTGGACAAGGAGCTTGCCACCCACTGCAGAGAGAAACTAAAGAGCGGCCTGGATTCCCTCCCAGACTGTCTTTTTTCTGGTAAACAAACACCTCTCCACAGTTTCTTTAATAAAGAGCACCACACACTGTTTCTGCCCTCTCCATGTCCTTGGATGCAGGGACTGTGCCAAGAGCAGGGCTCTCCAGCAAACACGCTCTGCTCAGACCTCCTTCAAGGGAACAAGATCTGAAGATGCCAGCAGCAAGCTCCTTCTGCCCCACCATTTCACAGTAACACCCTTGAGTGGCTGTAGTCAAGACAGGGAAACAGCTGGGGCTGAGTATATTTGTGTCAATGTTCCTCCTAAATGGGCCTTCCCTCTCACCAAAAGCTGGGATGGAGGAGAAAAATTAAACTAAGCATGGACTCTCAGTTACCCTCCTAACACAAAAGCAGGAGGAGGCCCAGGGTGCTGGAGTGCTGCTTATCACATACTGCTGGAAGAAATGCAAAGATTAACACCCCACTGCAGCACAGTGAAGAATCGGTACCAACCTATTGACAGGTCAGAGCACAAACACCTTTAGCAGGTTTGACAGGTCCCTGTCCTGACCCCAGCCCCAGCCCCTAAACCTCACTCCCCTCTCCCCACCAGCACCGAAAGAAAAGAAGTCAGTACCTGGCCATCCGGGGGAACAGCTCAAACATAGTGTCCAGGACATTTCTGTAGCGCTTCTTCAATTTAAATAGCCTGAAAGGAGAAGCAAGTTGTCGCCTATGCACCACAACTTTCCTGCTGTCACTGGCAATAGTTCAATAAGAATGTGACAGTCCTCTGCACGGCCCAGGTCAACGAAGGCTTCCTGACCCCACACTCACAGGATCTGCTCTTGCTCAAGTGGCATCCACTCACCCAACAACATCCCGCTGCCCCATCTGAACCTTTACGCCACATTCAACTGCTTACAGGATTGAGGCATATCAAGGAAAAGTCTATGTCTTCTTCCACAGCTTGATGAATAAATAGCTATTTAAAACACCCCAAAAGTCATAAGAACTTAAACTAGCCCTGTGTGCAGGGTCAGGATTCATTACTTCTTTCCTCAGACACAAGCTTCTCTATGTTTTCCCCATGACCCAATAAAAATTGATGAGAAAAAACTACATTGTGCCTGCTAATTTAAGATTTGGCAACTCCACCAGCCTTTACAGAGAAGCACAGCTGCCAAACCCAGGCTTTGGCAGGGGAGCAATAGAGAAAACATTATTCCCCCCCCACCCTTGAGTGTTATAAGTGTTCTTTAAATCCTCACTGAAGAGCTAAATTACATTAGCTTGTTTTTAACACAACATTTTGCCTCAAATGCCTTCCCCCTGCGGCTCTCGAAGCGTTCTGGGAGGCGAACGTACCTCCGTAACAGAACCCTCACAATGAGGGGGTTAAATCAGACCCATCTCACTGAGCTGCAGAGAGGTTACAGGCCGCAGTCTCGCTCCAAGTGTGAGATGCAGGGTTGTACTTCACCCCAGAAAGCAGCATCCTTTGAAAACTGTAATTTCTGGTAATTCAATGGAAATTATTAAACTGGCTCAAACCACCTCACCCTGACAGAAGAGCTTTTCTCTGAACAGCATCAGACAATTCAGAGGAGGTGTAAGAACCCCATGAAGGCAGACACAGGATAATCTGCCCCCAGTAAATCCCTTGATCTCTATTAGAGATCAGCTTAAGCTCCAAAGCACGGGGTTTCATATCCCATCCCAAGTTTTTGTTATCGTTCATTTTGATAACTCCAGCTAATCTCGTTACCCCACGCGACTGCTGTTCTCCACGGTCACGTACCCACCGCGCCATCCTTGCCCTCTCCTGGTAAGGAGCTCGGTTCCCAACTTGATTGATGGAAAACAACCCTGGCTGGTTTCTTCCCCACTTCCTCTCCTTACCCTCCTCCTTCCCACCGGCCTTTTCCCCTCTCACCTCAGCAGCTGAAGGGGTCTCAAGACCACGATGAAGTAGAACGGCTCCATGTTAAAGGCCAGGGCCATCAGCCCCAAAAATGCAAACAGGGTGACAGAGAAGTCAAAGCTGGAAAGAAAAAAAATAAAAAGAAATAAGAGCAATGATTTATCATTATTGTTTCTGCAGAGAGGAGGTACTTGGTGCTGCTCCAGCCTAACAAGACACACAAAGGCCAAGGTGAGAAGAATTAGAACAGCCTGCTGATGGCCTTGTCTGCTGGCCTAAAAACTCATCTCAAGGGTTGGTCCTTCTAACCCAACAATGTCCATCACATCTCTCTCAAAAACATCAGTGTTCACTTACAGATTCCAGCCTGAGGACAGGTACTCAACAGGCCCCAGGCCGGTGGTCTTCAGGAGCAGCTCCACACCATAGACTGCAGAACAAGATGAAGCCACCGTCAGAAATCAGCAGCAGCACAAGGAGAGCTAATGCAAAGGCCTCCCCTCGAAGATGGCTGATGCTTTAAGTACAGGACTTCTGAACACAAGGTTAACAGTCCCCCACCCACCCTCCTTATTCTCTGTGAGATGCCAAAGAGACATTTTCCCTCCAAATCAACACATTTTCCTGTATTCATGGTGATTTCTCTCCAGAGCAGTCTACAAAACGCTTAGTTGTCTAACACGATATAAATGCTGAGGCATCAGTTTCCATAGAAAAGGCCAGAAAGTGGTGGAGGGAGCTCAGTCCTGCCCGTTCATTTCCTTCTGCCTCAGTGGAACATACTCACATCCCACAGCCCAGCCTGGACCTGCAGCTCCCTCATCCTTTCTACTTTCACCCTCTGTCCTGGCCGCACCTTGCAGGCCTGTAGGTTAAGCACCACCATACCAGCATGAGGTATCCTCAAAAATCTTTCTTTCCAGGTTCCGAGGAGCAGGGGTGGGAGAGAAGAGTTGGGTGACTACACCCTTGTGAAAAGATGTGTGTTGCAGGGTCCCCCCGCCTTCAAACCTTCACACCAAATGTTTTGAAGACTAATGGCCAGAGAAGCACTAGAACTACCCAGCAGTCAAACAAGGTTTAGCAACCTCTCCTGAGCTTCTTCAAAGAAGCTCCTGCAGCAGTTTTACACACTATTTTGATTATATTTTCAGTGGAGCTATACTCTGCTTCTCCTCTTGACCAAGGGGCACTGGCAGGAGAAGGGATGGGAAGGGAATTCATATCACCGAAGAGTTCCACGGCAGCCCAATGAACCAGCATGTGAGGACATGCGTGCCAAGACTAAGGTTTATGGAGGAGACGTTCCATTAAAAAACTCAGCTTGTCAACTAGTTCATCTAGTCCTTTCGGTCTTCTCCTCAGCATGCCCCTGCACTCTGTACTCTAAGAGGACTGCCAAGAGCCAGCTCACAGCAGCAACCACATCAGAGCTGGTAACACCTCCCAGAACACTCAGTGCAGAACAACCTGAGCAGCTCCACTCGGAGCCATCCCAAGTCTGGAGGAGCTCATCACTTAACCCACCATGCCTAACGAACAAAGCTATTCTGCTCTCAGGGCAGAAGCCAGCTCTAAGAGTAATAGAGCAGCTTGTGTGGAGAGCTGCACCAAAGGCGAGAGGCTCCGCGGCGGCGCAGGGAGCTGTGCGACAGCACAGCAGTGCTCACAGGGCTCTGTGGGGACAATGACAACCCCTGCCAGGCACAGCATTCTTCTGGATGGAGTCTGGGCACCCATGCCTAAGTTTTAACTTCAAAGTGAATAGTTTTCCAGGAACAGAGCTTTCTGCTCCCCTCCCAGCTCCTTATGAGGTGACACAGCTCTGTTGGGAGGCATCAGCTTACTTGTGAGGAAGACTATGTAGCTCCATGGGACGTTTCTGGAGAAGAAATTCCCTCCTGCAAGACAAAAGAAGGACTTTTTCTAGCCTTCCCTTTTTACAGCCCTCCAGCACCACAGCCAAGAAGCAAGCTGCGATGTTTCCTACCTTGCAGCATGAAGGTTTCAACAAGAATCCAAATTCCATTCACAGCCACCACAGTGTCTGGAAAACAAAGTAAAAACCCATAGCAAACAGACTCCCGGACCAGTGGACGTCCATTTCCTAAGCTAACAAAAAGAACAGAATACAGGACAAGCAGTGAGGTGAGTGTTTCCAACTCAACTAAGAAAATTGAACTTGTAACTTGAGAGAGTCGCAGAACTTCTGCCCTGACTTTTCCCAGGCCTTTAACAGAAAAAGTACCTTTGTCTGCAGAAAATACACAACTAAAACAAAACAATGGCCTGAATCACACTCAGTCATTTGCACTCATAATTATCACACACTCTGCCACGCTATTGCCTGTGTGTTTCAGCTTTCTCCTGGTTCTGGAACAAGATCTCAAGAACAACAAGATTCCAAACAGTGCAGGCCCAAAGAAGAGTCCTCATCAGTGCAGGCTGAGCTCCTGTCACCTTGGACCTATCTCTGCTTCACAACATTCAAATCCTGAGAACTGAAGGTGCTCCTTTTCACTCAGATCTCCTCACTCCAGCCCACCCAACTCTCTTTAATTTAGCATCCTAATTTACAAAAAACCCCTCTCCTCCAACATTCAAAACCCTCTCTCCCCAAATTAGAAACAGATCATTTAGAACACCACGAGCAGCACCACAACTAAGCACTCCTCCTCTAGAGAAGAGGAGCCCAGAATCATTCTTGCAGGCAGTACAGTTGCCAAGCAATACTTCTAGCAATAAGGATGCCTGCACCTTCTAAAGTGCAGCGAGAAGAAGTGGCTGAGTGGCGAGGCAGTTGCTTACCCAGCATCCTTCAGCTGCAAGATAAAAACCTCAAGCCTTATGAAAGCTAACCACCAGCCCACCCAGATGGCACAAGGTGACTCCTACAGCCTCAGGCCCACAAGCACATCACCGTCCACTGAGCCTCTCCAGAGGACGTGATGGAGCACGAGCTGAGAGCCCAGGCTGCAGCAGTGGTCACGACAGGCACGCAATTCCCTCTGTCTCCACCAAAATTCCAGAATACAGGAGCCATGGCTCAGCCGAACGACCAGGCCACTCCACGCTGAGCCCCTGGAGGGGCTGACACAGACAGAGCACCCCAGCCCCATGTGATGAAGGGAGGCTGGTACAGACAGCTTCTACTTACACATGGTGTACTGGAACATGCGGGACTTCACAAGGATGTTGATGCCTGAGTGAAGGAAAGTACAACAAAACAAACGTTAACGTGGTCCTCCACACCTTACCTGCAGCTCCCTCTGTCATCTCCTTAGAGACCATTTTTCATACCAATCCTGAGCGCAAAACCTAAGCAGATCAACAGATTATTAACTTTTACTTCTTGGGACCAAGCTCAAATTTCCTCTAGAATTTTAGCACAATGAACTCACTGCCCTTAACTCCCAAGATGCCTTTTTCTTCCCCTCTATGAGCCAGTTTTGTGGTGTGGACAGAGGTAAATGCAGCTGTGGAAGCACTGCCTGCATTCGGAACAACATATATTCTGTCGAGAAGGATTGAGTGCTTCAGCAGAGACACGTGGGACTGCCATGGCTGCTGCCTGCTTGGATCAAGATGGTGTTAACTACTTCCCACTAGCATACAACCCTGACAAAGAGTTGCAGACAAGTTCTTGTTTCTGACTGGTTATGTTCAGTTAGGAAACTCGTGACACGAGAGATAAATCACATTGTCAAGACTGATTACACTGATGGGTATTTCAGACCCTCTTTCCTCTTCCCCAGCAGCTGCACTTGACCTGTCCGAGTGCTGCAACCACATCCTAGGACGAGGGGGCCCAGCAGCTTTTGTGAAAAGAAAAATCCCACTCCACAGCTGCTGCTGTGAGCTGCCGCCTGGGATATGGAGAAACAAACCTATAAACTCATGCTAGATTCAACAATCACAGAATCATAGAATTGTCTCGGTTGGAAGGGACCTTTGAGATCATCTAGTCCAACCATCAGCCTAACCTGATCACCTGGGCATCCTTAAATCCCCTTGCAACCTCTGTGCTGAGAAAGGAGTACAGCCCTCCATCACCTCACTGCAGAGCTGCCCAGAGGCCCCTGATTTTAAGGAAGGCAGGGTTGGGGTCAGAGCATAGGGAATATTTATATGACAGAAATATTCCTTGGAGACTCTGAATACAAGGCTCTGAATACACAGAGGTGGCTAGTAGCCCTTCCTTCAGCTGTTTACCAGGGACGTAAGAGAAGGTCCCTCCAGAAGGCCCTGTCTTTGTAAAGACATGCTCTTCCTGCTAGCTGAACACGCGCTGTCGTGAACATACAGCCTGTTACCTTTAAAAATAAGGAATGCCGTCCGTGGAAGGTCATCAAACCAGTGCTCACGATTTCGTTTCGCCTGGAAGCAGAAGAGCCACAGTCAGAGGTCATTGATGCTACATCCATATAAGCACTGTGCAGTGATGGAGACCCACTTTGCCCCCACCATCTGCTTCCTTTAGATCATCTTTGTTTCTTACCCACCTCCTCTTTAATCATGGGCCTCCTTTGCTCTCCCTCCTACACACACTTCCCCTCTCCTCCACCCAATAAGTACTTACCTTCCATTTTAAGCCAACAACTTCATAGAAATTGTAAAAATCCTTTAGACTGCAAAACAGAGAAGAAGCATCTGATCAGAGCCTTGGAGTTGATTAGATCCATAATCGTCCTTGTCAGGAATCATCAGTAGAGAGTCCCTGGAAGTTATTAACTCCTTATTAGAACTGCAACCATAGCTGATAGAACTCAACACTGGCCTCTTCCCACTCTGGCCAAAGGCTACTGACAGACAGCACCAGAACAGGGTGCAAAGCCCACCTTCTGTAACGCTACAGCCCCTCAGAGGAAACTCTGACTCTGCTGAACTCTGGAATTTCACCACTGAGAGGAAAGACTTAAGGCTCAGACAGCAAACTCCAGGGGACAGAGACTGCAGTACTCTTCACGAAGAAGTCTTGGGCTGTCTTAATTACTTGTACAGTCCTTTTCTAACACCTTTGCACATTTGCTTTTCAAGGCAACAATGACATTTGAAAGAGGACACGGAAGCAAAGAAACTCATAAATCCCGAGTGCTTGGCTAGGCGCTCAGGGTCAGGCCTGTAACAGCTGCAGGTGTTTGAAAGTGAGGATGCTGAAAACTTTTCAGATTCTTACTGGTGTCGTTAGGTGCCTAAATTTAAAAAACTCAGTCTTTCTCCCCATGCCATTGACAATCCTTCTCTGTGGCACTTGAGTTTAAGGAGAAGCCTCAGCACCTGCTTCACAGGAGACTTACTCCAAACCTGTTTGTGGCTAGAACAAAGGAAAAGGAAGAGGTCTCCTGCTCTAATTCCCTCTCCTTCCGTGCTGGCTGCAGTTAGCTGCACTCACCCACCAGAACAGTAATTCTCTGCCTAGTAAAACAGAGGATGACAGTCCTGAAAGCACCAGCAGAACCCAATTTTAATTAACAAAACCCTGGGGGGCACAGCCAGCTGCTGGAAAAAACCACAAAGTTGTTAGGCTGCGAGGCTGCACTGTGTGCAGGAATGCTCCTTGCAGGCTTTAACGCTGCTCCTCAATTTCTGGCTCCTGTGTTGTGGGAGGGGAGGTGGGAAACAGAAGCCTGGTGACTGCCAGCAGAGCACTGTATCCACAAGAGGGCACGCAGGAACGCCAGCACCTCTGAAGAAAACCCTCAACTCTCAACATACCCACCCCTCCAAGCTCCCCGAGTCCCAGACAAATCCTCTCAATCACATCACCCTAATTCCCGCATCTCGGATGACGTTCACTCCAGAAACTCAGCCATCCTCCCCAAAGCAGAATGCAGTGAAGCAACATCCCTGCTCTGGGAGCAGCGGGAAGACCATCCTACCTGACTAAAGGAGTATTGCTTTGATTCAGTGCTTTGAAAGTGAGATACCGCTCTCTGGCACACATCCGAGGCTTGTAAAACCGCAACAGCCCTTCGAAGTGCTTGAAGGAAATTCCAGACGGCCTCTGGAAACAAGGGAATGTTGTCATGAGCAGCGACATCAGGCAGAAGCACATAGAGGCAAGTGTGTTTAATTCTCAGTCTGGATTTCTTCTGAGCAGGATTTCTGCATCACCGTACGATGCCATTATAACTAAGCCCCCAAAGTACCCTGAGCTATTACTTTAATGAACTGAGCGTATCTCAAAGCAGAGAGATCAGAAAGCTCTCCTGGCAATCGGTCCCTCCAGCAAAAGCAGAACTGTTCCCTGTTGCCCTCTCATGTGAAAATTGCCCAACAGACACCCCAAGCGACAGAGTTCAACCTCTCTTCTTGGGAAATTAGCAGACAGCCTAACAGATCCCATTACTGCCACTTTTTAAAGACTAACAGCTACATGCCCTTAACATGAGCTAATCTACTAGAAGTGGGTTAGTTATTTTTGGGCCTTATTTCTTTTGCTGCTCCACAAGTTAAGAAATCAGCCCTCTCCCCCAAGTGCTCTGTCCCCATAAAAAGCTGTTTGTAGGTGAATCACTTCTTCTTCTATACCATTTACTCTCGCAGTATCTAACAACTGGGCTCTGTCTTCACCTGTACGACCCACTCCTCCTCTGAGTACTGGTACTCGAGCAGCAAGTCAAGTGACCCACGCTGACCCAGAGAGAAATCAATGATCCCACGCACTCCAGAACAAATTTCACATTCTATCAAGACATTTCCATAATCTCACATAAGGCTGAAATTCAGTCTACTTTCTTTTTTCTCCAGAAACAGAGATAAACAAATTACACGAATGAAAACCCCAGTAGTCCTTGGTGAGCACAATTACTGTCAAAAGACATAAATAATCTTTTTTGGTACATGCTCCTTAAACGCTCCAGACCAGTGATGTTCTTAAGACATTTTAATGTTTTAAGGACACCCCAGGCTGTTCCCAGCCTCCCTGCAGGGCCCTGTACCTGTTTGGTGATGAGCAGGCGGTAGGCGTGCTGTATGGCCGTGCGCTTGTGCAGCAGCAGAGACTTAAACTTTCTCTTTTCGATGTCATTGAAAGTGTCGAACACAACAGCGAGAAGCTGCAGAGAAAAGACAGGAGAGAAGCTCATGTTTTGATCCTTGTGCTCTGCGGCTCCCTGACCTAGAGCTTCTCAAACACCCAGAGCACAGAGGCAACGAGAGACATTGCTGCAGGAGGAATTTGCCGACTGAGGCAGCAGGGAGCCAGCGAGGGCCCACTGACCATAAGGGCTCCCACAAAGAGATCCCCAAGCACATTGCACAGAAACCAGCCCACTTTTTGGAAAAGTTATCAAAAGGTTTGTTAAAATGCCCTGACCTCATCCTGGAAAGCAGGTTTTGAGAGATGCTCTCTGAAATCACCCTTCCACCAGATCTTTGACAAACACATCAAAGTCCTCTATCTAAGACAGCAACAGTGAAATCCAAGCCCTCTACAAGCATCAAATCACTCACCTTGGGTTGCAGAATTCCTTAACTCCTTCGGCGAGCCCTTTTCTACCACCCACATCCTCCCTGAGCTAGTCTCAGCCCTGCCCTAGGTGATGCAAGAAGCAGAGCCAGCACGGCAGCCACACTCTCACATGGCAGTTAGCAGCACTCTTCCACTCCTGCAGTACTTTGCAATTTCATCCCCTTCAAACTGATTTACAAAGTGTTTCAGGCAAGTCCAGATAATAAAATGCCATTTTATGATAAATAATTAAGACAGAAAAGGACAATAAATTTCACGCAACCGAGTATGTCACTCCAAGCATGATATTAATGTGAGAGAAGTTGAAAGAGACTCGTTATCGTTCCATTTTCTGTGATTTAGTTCAGTTCCTTGTGGTTAAACATTAAAAAAGTCTTATCTGTGGCAAAGAAGTATTCTGCCAAAGGGTCTGAGATGACTACAGAATGCTCATGGGAACAGGGAAGACTCAGGGCAACGAGCTCTGCAGTCAGGCAGAGAGCAGTCCAGCGCTCCAGCAGGGCACTCACCAAGTTCATGATGAAGTACAGCTCAATGGAGAGATACACGATGAAGAAGACACAGGACCAGGGGTTCCGGGCGTAAGATGGCATCATCACATCAGGGAAACTGCATTCCAAACAGAAACAGGTTTAAGCCCCAGGTAGCTGAGGTTGCACTGCCCACCACAGAGGCAAGAGGCACAGGACACAGAGGCCGTGCGTGCAGACTCACAGCATGAGCTCTTCACACTGCTGCAAAACGTGCCTGCTCATGACACAGAAGTTTGTGCCCAACAACGGGCAGCAAGAGTATGACAAAAAAAACCCCAACAATACAAATATGAACAGCACACTCCTTTAACACCCCAAAAAACAAACAGGCAAAGGGGATTTGTAACGTGGCTAAAGGGTTGTGCTGGGATGCATAGCAACACCAGCAATATGGGCTCGGTGTGGGAGTGTTACAAGTTGAGATGCGTTCTGGTTTCCTAATTCTCAGAGCTCTCCCTGACAGCAGGTCAATATTGACCCACTATTGTTATCCCTGGTTCCTGGCAGATAGGTGAACCCAAGCAGAGGGGTAGGAAGTTCCTTCACAACCACAAACTGTCATCTGGCACAGGAGCACAAACAGAAACTTTCCCTTCTTGGACCAAGGCCTAAAAACGCCGTTTCCCGCCCTTCTTGCCCTCACAGTGATGAAGTTGTCTGAGTTGCTCAGAGATAACTCTGCATCTGAGGTCACAGTGTCCTAAACCAAAATGAAATACTAGTTCTTGCCATGTGGGCTGACCCAGGAGACCTCCCTCTCAGGCAGAGGAAAGGGATCACATTTGGGTACAGAGCATTTCTGCACTTCTCAGTTCTGCCAGACTTCTCCAGGGACAAAGGGAAAGACTGAGCTAGAAAAGGATGAACTTACTTTGAAGTGGTCAAAAGCACGAAGAGATTCACGAGGCTGTTCTCTAAGGTATTGAAGTACTGTAAGAAAAAAAAAAAAAACAAACATGAGAAAAGGCCAGCAGAATTTCATGGTGACACTTCATTAAGAAAAACAAACAGCCAAGCCACCCACAGGCACTTTTACAATTCCCTGGTGCCTCCTCTAGAGAAAGGGCACTTTAGCATTGGTCCTTTTTAAAGATCCCTGAGAGATGGCTTATGAAGAGTTAAAGCAATTAAATTAAAAGCTCATCTATGCTTTTTTGTAGTAGTTACTCCCACGAAGCAACAAATGTGGCAGCAGCAGGAACTGGAGTCTATTGGACTCCAGCAGCCACAGTCTGAGGTGGCTGAGCTGTCACCCAGACACCTTCGTCCCCTGGGGACAGTGGCAGGTGGCTCTTTTGACTGAGTTAATGACACCAAGAAGAAGGAACAACTCTAAGAATGTTCCTTCAGGGACATCCTGTCTTTGAGGCAGTTCTCTCGACGTCTTCCTTCCCAGAAGGGGATCAGCCAGGGTAACAATGCCACGCAGCCCAGGGCCGGCCAGCCTGGCCTCCCGGTCCACCATATCTACACAGTGCTATCTGATTCTTACCCAGGTCAAAACCCAAAACTCCAGCTGAAAGGATCAGCGATACTCACCGGATCCGAGTGGTTAGGAGAAAACAAGTAAAAACCTAGAGAAGCAGCAGGAAAGGTAGAGGAGGAGGGAAGGAAGGGGGAAAGAACAAACAAAAATAAAGTCTGTTTAATGTCACGCAGCGATACAGTGAGTCTTTGTTCCCAAAGAGAAGGTCACACTAAAAGTAAGCCCTTTCCAACACCATGAAAAGGAGAGTATCTGGAAGGTTTTCTCCATGCTAGATTTGGCATTTCACTGACCCTGTCAGAAAACACACTTTCTGGGGATGGTTTGAGCACAGGACCGTAGCAGGTAAGGTACGCTACAGCCACTCATGGGAATGTGCGGCTGAATTTACAGGACAGGAATAGTTGATAAAACAGAAATTGGTAACCACAAACACCCCTCCCCTGCCCCCAGACTATCCTCTGGAAGAGGTCAAAAGGACCTTCATTTCAAAATCAAATACTCGGCTTCCAGATTTATTTGATCTTTAAATCTGCCTTCCAGATGACTGTGGATGAAATGGGACCAACGGAAGATCCTGGGCAGGACCCGGAACCTGATCAGCTTTATATCAGTCCAGGCTGGTTGTGTGGCTTTTGGGCAGTAACTGGTTCAGAGCATCGCTTCACCTTCCGTAAGTGTAACTCACCCAGGATGGCAAAAATCACCATGAAGAAAAGCAAGAGGAGAAGAATATCAATGAACGGTGGGAGAGACTGGAAGATCTGCCGCAGATTTCTGAAAAAGAAGAAAACATAAAGAAACTAAAACTTGCATGTTTTCTCCTCTAGGCTGGCATGGAACAAACCCGTAACACACTATACTTGAGGACTTTCTTCCCACTCCCTCCAAGGATTAAAAATAGAAAGCTAGGTAAATTAAGACCGTTTCCAAACTACCTGTTACTTGTAGCTAGCTTTCAGTTACTGCAAACAATACTAACGCCACTCTGACAGCTTTCCTTCTCCAGACCAAAGACTAGCTCTGTGATTTATTGTGCAGTTCACAGGCAAACCAAGGAGCCTGAAACAACACAGCCACGTTCACGTGTTGTGCTCTCTAAAGTAGTTTATCCAGTTGAGGGCAGACCACATAAGGACTGTGCACCATAAGCACACCCAGAGCTACTACCTGTGAAATTTCCCTACGTCGGCGAGACACTATGGAAACAAATCACAGCAGATCTGATATCTGATATGCCCATGAAAGACAGTTATTTTCCTGAGGTGCCCGCAGGATCAGAGAGGGGTTTTCCTCCACCCCGGTGCCAGGGATGGCAGCAGAGAACCCAGCCAGCTGACAAGTCACCTTCTGACAGCCCCACAGTAACGGCAGTCCACCAAGAAAATGCAGCGTAGAGCTCTCGTTATGCGGACGTGTGAGGTCTGGCGCACCAACACCACGATGGCCTCTACAAACTGCACGAACAGCACACAAGTCTGCAAAAAAGAGGTGTAATGAGAGGCACAGCTGCAGTCTCCGTCTGGGAAAGGCAAAGCTTTCACCAACCTCCTGTTTATTTGGCCGCTTTAAGGGTGGGAGGTGTCTCTGAGAGCTCAGAGATCACACAGGAATCATCTGGCAGCTGGGACACACGGTTACGTTATCCCTGCTGCGGCACAGGCCAATATTTAATCTGGCTTTTGGTTCCTGAAGATGCTGAAGGAGAAACACTGACAATTGGACAGACAACTTACCTTCACCATAGTTCTTTTGTGCCTGATAAAGGTTTGGAAGCCCAGCCACCTCATCTTCATGGAGAGTTCAAAGACCACCACAATTAACGCAAACAGCTCCAGGGTTGCATGGACCTGTTATAACAGAGCACAGCTTAAACCATCGCTTCCAACTACAGACAAGCAGCGCATCAGAGGCCATGCTTCTGCTCTTCCTTCCTCAAGAAGCATGTGGGTGTGACAACAGTCTGAGCAGAGCCCTGGGACTCTTACAGCCAGCACAGCACCGGTTTTTGTATTGTCTAATTTACTACTTTGTGCTTGTCTTAAAGCCTGCAGAATTTTCCTCTATTCAGTATCAGCCCAGAATTTCCTGGAAATCCACATCCCTTTGGGCTTAAAATAACATTAAAAAAAATACACAATACATTTGAAATAAAAGGGCAAGACACATCAGCAACTCAAGCAAAAACTTTTAAAAAGAAGTTTGAGGCTGCAATTTTTTTCAGTGAAACGCAGGAAGAACAGCAGCTGGGCAGAGAGAAGGGCTTTCTCTTTAAACAGTGTTCTGGGTGACCACAGACGAGGTTCTGGAACTGAACGCAGCTTTTGGAAGGACCTCTTCTCCATCGAAAGATGGCAAAATGCACCACACACACAACAACAGTGTCTTCTTACAGCCGCAGCTTTAGCCACAGCTCAAAACCCAAACTGATTTAAGCAGCCCTGGCTCATTTTGAGGGAAGCTTTGACACCAAGGTTGTCACGCCTGTTCGACATCCCCGGCACAGTCCTGGGGTGCCATCAACAGCTCGAAAAGCAGCTGCAGAACCTGCTGCCAGCGACAGCAGCTCCCAGCGCTGTGTGTGACAGCGGTACCTTGGGAAACGGCTATGGACTGAGAACAGGACACAGCAGTTTGTGTATCGCTTCTCTCACCCTGTGCTTGGGGAAGCCTTGACAGAAAACTTCACATCATTCACACACATGTTAAACCAGGAGGGTTTGCTGTCGGGTGTATCTGCTGACAACCAATTCACAGAACAAGTCAAGTGGCTTTTTGGCTTTATTTTTTTCCTACTCCTGCTACCTTCTTCCTCTACATTTAGCTTTCTTCCTTCTCTTCCTCATCCCTGTTAAACAGGCCATCTGTTTCATTTTGCCCCAAAGTACTTACAAAGATGCCAAGACGGAGCATCGGAACAGCCGGCGCCTCGCAGAGAGACAGCAACAGGAGAAGCAGCGCTGTGCTCAGCTCCATCAGGTAGAAAAGGTGATTGTGTGCAAAGAGGTAGGCAGCAAGTGCTTTGGCATTTTTGGGGTGAGTGAAGAATTTATCATTATTTTCTCCTTCCTAAGACAGGAGGAATAAAGAAGAAAACACCATCAGTGACTCGTGGTGCTATAACAGAGCTTCCCACGGGAAGAACACAGACTTTTCTAAGGATTAGATACAATTCCCAACAGACCACTCCCATTTTACAGCCTGACATTAATCTGTTTATGGAGGAATGAACTCTGCACGCACGGGACATCCCTTTCTGTTCATAAGCATATTTCAGTAATGAAACTCATTAATATCCACAGACTCCTGCCTCAGAAACCCTCGAGACTGTTCAGAATGAGGAAGAGCGCTGGAAGAGTTTATAAAAGGCAGGCAGAGAAACTTTAGTCAACACCCCAACATAAACGCAGCACTTCATTTACTTGCAACCGCTTCCACATGTTTACAGACTTCTTTGAGCTTCTGTGGGACAGAACAGGAGAACACCCAGAGAAGTTCCAGGGCACCTGGCTGACAGTTGCTCCTCCTTATCTTGGCCTTGCAAAATGCCTGGGAGAAAACACTGGAGCACACACCGTGTTTTCTGGTTCAGGAATGTGAGAAGACAGGCTCCATGAAAAATTAACAAGTCTCTCTGCTGATTTGTCATCCCCTCTTAACTAGAAAGCTTAATTAACATTAAAAGGTCAGATACTCCATCCTAGCACTTTGCCTGCAACTGATTTTGAAACAGCTATACCATTACTATTTTTACCTCTAGGACAAAACTTAGTCTGGGGAGAATTCAGAGGTTTTTCATGCAGAACCACCCAAGAGCTTCTTCTCTTTCTCGAGTCAATAGTTTAAGCGAGAGAGCCTTTTGTCACTCACGGGAAACTTGCTGCCTCTTGGAAACTATCATAAGAGATCATTTTTCCCCAGCTGGGACACCAAAATACACACAAAGCCGTGGGTTTTTTTCAAATTAACATCTTTCCAGGTAAGCAATTACTGTAAGGACAGTAAGCTATTACTGTCAAAGCAGAATAACTGCGACTGCGAATGGGTAACAGGGTCAGGAAACAGGATCTCCTTTAAGAAGTGAAGCATCCTTGAAACTAATTCAGAAGAGGGTTTCAAATGTTTCTCATTTACTCATCTGACAGGCAAACTCATGTTCTGTTTAAGAACACACACAAGCTGCCAGGTCTGCGAGCCAGATTGCGAACAAGACAGAACCCAGCAGCGAGCTCCGTAAAACCCACTCCCCCCCGACCTCCAAGAGCGGGCTGGCTCAGAGCAGCGGGGCATTCTCATTCACGCCTGACAAAACACACTCACAGAATGAAAAATAGTCTAAATTCTGCCTCTTGGTAGCCAAGCAATTCAAAATGTTGCCGGGCAGCAAAGCCCTCTTATTTAGATAAGACGCTCTCGCCTGCAGCTACCAGTTGAAATAAACAATCTGCGCGCTCTTCAAGTTATGTCTACCTCCTTTCAAGGACACTGGCACCATGACCATTGGTCAAGGCAGCAGCAAGAATAATCTGCATTTGAAGGGCCCAGCCCGCTGCGTTCATTACCATTAGATGCTGCGGCAGCTCAATGACCCTTGGCAGAGCATCTCCAATAATCATGAGTTTTAGCATCAGCGCGGGAGGAGTTGGGGCTGCCGTTACATTGTCAGTGCTGCTCCAGCATAGGGTGAAACTGAAATATCACCAAGGTCCAAGCCTAGCCCGTTTTAAAACATCAGAGCAGCAACACTTCTCAGTGCTGTGGTGTAGGAGCAGGGAGGAACAAATGGTTTCAATCACCTTGCAGTGGCTTAAGCGAAAAAAACTAACTGGGTCCAAACTGCAATGCAGAGCCTTTGAAAGGGAACGAAGAGGAGGAGGAGGAAGGAAGGACAGTAAGGGAACCAGCAACAGCTTCAGACTGGCCAGTTCTGGGAGAAGCTCAGTTTTGGTAGTTAATTGTGTTCAGCTCCGGAGTCCTCAACACAGGAAGGACATGGACCTGTTGGAATGGGAAGATGCTGGGAGGGCTGGAGCACCTCTGCTGTGAGGACAGGCTGAGAGAGCTGGGGCTGTTCAGCCTGGAGAAGAGAAGGCTCCGGGAAGACCTTGGAGCAGCCTCCCAGGATCTGAAGGGAGCTCCAGGAGAGCTGGAGAGGGACTCTTGGCCAGGGAGGGGAGTGACAGGGCAAGGGGTAATGGTTTTAAATTGGAAGAGGGGAGATTTAGATTAGATTTTAGGAAGAAAGTCTTTGGTGTAAGGGTGGTGAGACGCTGGCCCAGGTTGCCCAGAGAAGCTGTGGCTGCCCCATCCCTGGAGGGGTTCAAGGCCAGGCTGGATGGGGTTTTTCAGAAGTCCATTTTTCACACAAGCCAGCAACTGGCAGGGCTCACCTGGAGGTAGATTGCTGCCTCTTGGTAGTTCATCTCCCAGTTGTGTCGGGCAGAGCTTTGCTGGGCACAGCAGTCCCCCATAGCAGGGCTCGAAGCATCATTAATAACGTCATAGCTACCTCCATCTGCATCAGGACAGTAAGAGAAAAAAAACAATTGATTTACAATGAAGCCAGGTGAGATTGATCAGGAGACAGGCAAACAAGCCAGGCACTGGGACCAGAGACAAGCACCAGGAGGTGGCAGAGGACCCAGGAAACCAGTAGCTTGAACACAGACAAATTGAGTCTTTCCATGCAGGAGCTTTTAAGCGACTCACTCAAACTCAGCACTTCAGAACAGCAACACTCCCAGAAGACCATCAGAAGAGACAGCATCCTACTGAATGCAATAAGCAGGTCTCCTGGCTCAGGAGATCCATGCTGCCACGTTCATAGCAAACCATCGGCTGTCATCAACTCTAAACAGGCAGGTAACAGCTCCAAGTCTCTAAGGATGTCCAGCCCACAGAAGAAAAGGAACACTGCCTTTTTACGGACCTTTTCAGAGACCACGGAAGAACAGAGCACAGGACTATCACCAGCAAGGGAAAGCAGTCTGAGTACAGGAGCTGTAATGTACAGCAGTACAACATTTTTAGTCGAAAGTCTCATTTTTCAGAGCTCAACAGAGTCGTGCACCTTTGCAACACCCGTTTTGGTGCAAGTAAGTAACCGCTACTCCTCTGATGAAAACAAACAGCAAGATTCATTTTCTGTTCATATCCCAGAGACTGATTTTGAAACTCCTAAGTGCGTGCCTCTCTCATCAGTAAAGCACTATAAAACAAGGAACATTTGTACCAAATTTCATAATTAAAAATTTAATTTCGAAAAATACAATTCTATTGCAAAAAGCAACTCCCAAGCACAGCTACACATGCACATGGCCCTTCCCATGGGAGAGCTACGCAAGGTATGTGTATAAACTCCGGAACACTTGCCATTTTTAGCATTCTACAGCATCAGTGCTATTAAGAGACATGAGAAACAAGCCTGAAGGTAATTATTGTTCAAAAAGGGGGTATCACTTGATTTCTTCTTCTGGACTGAGATTTTTATTTGGCACCTTTAACAAAGAATACTGAGTAGAGACCCCACAGAAGCAAGACCTGCTTAGGCCCACACATGAAATCTGTGGTGAGGCTGTCCTCACAACTCAGCTCTCCAGAGTTTCAGTCATTACCCAAACTACATGGTTGTTCTTGCTCTCAGCAGAGACTTCCCTCCTCCACTGCCTCAAGTTCCCTAAGACAGTACATGTCAAATTGATCTTGCCAGTGCTGATTTCCCCCTTTTTATGAGTGCAGAAGCTGCGATGGGGTTTGTTCTCTCTGTCTTATGAGAAGTTACCTGAGAGTGGGAAAAAAATACAGTGAAGTTCTTTTCCTTTCTCATGAGCATGCTGAAGACTTGCTGCATCTCTTTGCTATGATAAAATAATCCTAATTGAATCGTTGATTCAATCTTTCTAGAATACCCTCAGGAGTGGGGAGAAAAGTCCCCACCAAAAACTGGACCCATGGAGAGAAGGAGTGCTGTGTGCTCCTGACACGGACAGAAACCGCAAACCAAATTTAGATAACATTTATCTGGGATTTGTGAAGACTGTCCAGATTGCCTCCTCGGATTGCTGAGAATCCTGCAGCAGACCAACCTCTCTTTGAAAAGCATCATCACCAGCAAAAGATACACCCCAGTAAAAATCCAGGACCCCCTTCTCCACATTTCTCAGATTGCTCTGAGCAACCTGCTCAAATTGAAAGACGTCCCTGCTCATGGCAGGGGGCGGTTGGACCAGGTGACCTTTAAAGGTCCCTTCCAACTCAAACCAGTCTGTGATTTCACACAGAGGACTCACAGCTGAAAGAGATGTCCCAGTGTGATCAGGGCTGCCCACACAGAACAGCACTCAAAGATGCAAATCAGAAACAAAAAATAACTCCATAAACCAAGATGTTTTTCTCCTGTCTAAACCAGACATCATGTTCCCAGGCACAGATAACAGAAAGTGTGCTGGTGGAGTGCTCCGGTGCTGAGCTGCATTTTGTAGATCAGCTCCTTCCCCATCAGGTACCAGACGGTTGATCTAGCATCCCTGAGGCAACAGCATCATCTGGGTAATAAATAATAATAAAAAATAATAATATATTTGAAAAGCAACCCTCTGCCTGTTTGTTTGGCAGCCCTCCAGCTAGCTAATTTCCTCAGCTGCTCCCCTGATAACAATGACACAGACTAATGCAGCCTCGGCTGGGCTCGTGCTGCAGAACAGCCCCGACGGCATTTACCATTAGTATGGAGCTCAATGAGATAGGAGGATCTCTCCACAGGATTCCCGGAATCCTCAAAGTAGATGGCAGGCGGTTCTCTCCACCTCATGGCAGCTGCCTCGGGAAGCTTGTGTTCGGAGTCGGGAGAGGGAGGACAAGTCAGATCCGAAGTTCCTCCCTCCCTCCCTCCCTCCCCTCCGAAAGGCGATTCTCGATTTCGCAGCTTCCTCAAGGGAAAGCTACATGCAAAAGACTTTTCCTCTGCAGAACTAAATGTTTCCTCCCCTCCCTTCTGAGGAAGGTGGCTCAGACTTGAGTTAAATTGCTCCCCTATTGCTGTTCTTAGCCCAGGATGTTTCCAAGCACGAGCTGTTGGAAGGCTTAGCTGCGGGACAAAGAGCTGTTAAGCGTGAGGGCAGCGATAAAGGAAGGCTTCACATGCCCCGCTCTCTTATTTTGGCAGATAGAAGAATTTGCTCACCAGCAAACACGAACAGCTAACGGGAGAGGAGTCAAAAGTGCTGACTAGTCACAGCAAGGAGCCTTCCTCCCCCTCCAGCAAAAAAAGAGAAAGCAGATATCTGTGAAGTTCGCGGTACAAGGGGCACGACAAAAGTAAACGCACTGAGCGGTCTGCAGATGGCAAAGCTTCCTTCCACACTTGTGTAACTGATCCCAGACGTTCCCTGGAAAGGCAGAGAGGGAAGGGGGGAAAAAAAGAAAAGAGGAAAAAAATAAAAAAAGAAAAAGCAAAACCAGCTGGCTGCTTATACAAGGCATCCGGAATGATACTGCTGGGACTCCAACATTTCCATTCAGTGCAGCAGAGCATGCTCCTGTGTAAATAGTTTCCATATGTCATCATTACACTAAAAAACAAAAAAAAAAAAGAGAGAAAGAGAAGGAGCATAAACTTTCCAGAGCCCAAACCTCTATCTCCGCAAAACAAATTCCCTGCACAGGGGAAGGAAAATCTGTGCATTGCCTGCGAGAGCAAACAAACTTCTCTCACTCGGAGGAGCTCACGGGGGATCTCGAGGGCAGAGTCAAGATGGGAATAAGGGACAGAAAACATTCGCAGAATCAGGGATGAATCAAAATATTCACAGGGATCAGGGATAAATCACCCTTCCTAGTCAGGCTATTTTATGTCAAACTGAAGACAGTTTGGATTTTCATTGATTGATCTTTGGTGCCTGCATTTGTTTAAATAAATAACGCTAATTTAAAAAATCCAATCACACTAGTAACCTCCTACTAATTCGAAGAGTTACACACCAATTCTACAGGGTAGCTCTTGCATTTGCCTCAGAGCTCCCCCAGTCTGGCTCTCATCAGCCTGTTTGCCAGATGTTCTGCTCTCTAGATAGCACACACTTTTTTATGGCGTTACACAGAAACAGGCTGAGAAGCCTCTCATTAGCTCCTCGACTGATTCCAAAGCCACATGCCTTTACCGGACTTACCAGGGTTTTCTCCTAAAAAGCTGAGGATAGTCCTGCTGGAGCTGGTAGTCGCCATCCTATCCAGGTGATGCTGTTTTAGCCAGAGTGCCTGTGATTAGAGAACTCTGCAAACTGTGTGGGAGGCAGGGTAAGTGACACAATTCAGCAAAAAATATTCTTAGGAGTTCAATCTGTCGTTCACACTGTCTATGTATCACGTGTGCAGTCAATAATAAGGCAGCAACATGTAAGATACCCATCTAATGAGCTGAACCTGAAAGTAATATTTCTCCACAGATGAAAAAAGAAACATCAAGGACACACAACTTTGGAGGGAGGACACATCTCCATTCATGTTGCCTTACAAGGTTCCTCCAAGCGGATGCACCAAACAGAGCAGCAAGAGAGAAAAGTAAGCAAGGTGTTACCTTCCGCAGCCAGGAAAGGTCGAGGGCAGCTCCAGTGCCCGTTCTGGACAACCGGACAAGCTGATACAACATTGTGCAGCACACCAGGCACTGGGGCACGGAGGAGGAGGAGGAAAAAGAAGGCCAAACCAGCAGTTAACCAGCAGATTTCTTCTTAATTAAATTTAAGCTGGTACCAACTTTGCCCATCTTTTCCTTCTTGCAACTCTTTGTAAGAATCACTGCCTTGCATTTACTCCCTAATAGTCATTTTGTTCTTTGTGGGAAAGAGGCACAAACCCTTTTAAAGAACACACTTCCCAGCTCTGCTTTTTCATGGGGGCAATGTCTTTTTCTACTAGAGCTCGACACACTTCATAGAGCCATAGAATGGTTGGAGTTGGAAGGGACCTTAAAGATCATCCAGTTCCAATCCCCCTGCCCTGGGCAGGGACACCTCCCACCACACCAGGTTGCTCCAAGCCCCATCCAGCCTGGCCTTGAACCCCTCCAGGGATGGGGCAGCCACAGCTTCTCTGGGCAACCTGGGCCAGTGCCTCACCACCCTCACAGGAAAGAATCACTATCCAAGGCAAATGTGATTTCCTGGACTTGAGTAAACGCTGCACAACACGGAGATGCAGCCGGACCTTCCCAGCAGCAGGGTCTCACTGGCGGGCACCAGCCCCTCTGCCAAGGTCCCAAAGCAGGCAGCGATTCACACGCTCGCAGTCCCTCCCCACAGTCACTGCTGCACCATTTCACTGGAGTTATTTCTTCTCAGCCTCTACATCCTTCACACCACCTCCGTTTCTCATACCACCCATCTTGGCTAAATTTGTGTCTAGTTACTCAAACTCGGCTAGTCACAGAGCTCGAGCTTCCAGCAACACTGAATGTGAGCCCATGGAAGGCAGCAGATCTTGGCAGGATCAAAGATGCTCTTGGGGTTCCTGGACCTCCTGAGCTCACACAGGAGACCCATCCCATCCCATTGGCTAAAGTTGCTGGCTCCCTCAGTGACTCTGCTCCCCAAGCCTCAGAGAGGATGAACCAGGCTGCAGAAGGAAGACAGCACCTATCTGTCAAAGACAGAAACACTCCTGTCTCCTGGAAAGCCCTCATCAGCATGGAGCAGCCATCACAGAAGATGTACATCCACATAAAGACATGGAAACGATTCAAACCCCACCTGGACACGTTCCTGTGCAACCTGTTCTAAGAGGACCTGCTCTGGCAGATGCTTGGACTAGATGATCTCCAGAGGTCCCTTCCAGCCCCATTTCATTCTGTGACTCTGTGAGATGCCTGCCTTGCCCCAGCAGAAGCTGTACAGGCACCTTCAGTCCCAAAGCCAAGATTTCAGTCAAGTGTGTTGGAGCTGCACCAGCACCAATGAGGGCATTTTCCCTTCCAAGTGCTTACACGCCATGTAGCTTCACCTCCAGAGGATTTATCTTCTCTCCCCGGTTGATAAGAAACAGCTCCTTTTCTTCTCAAGTGCTGAGGCATAAACATGCGTGCGTTTGTCTGCTCAAGGCCAGACTCACCCACCCGGGAGACAAAAAAGCTGGAAGCCGCCTGGAAAGCACAGCTGGTTTGGCACTTGGCCACACATCTCACAGAGGTGAGCTAGACAGACAGCGAAATCACTGCCTTTAGTGCCCGGCTGCCAGTCCAGCACCGTGCCAATGGCAGCATCCCAGGGCTGATCTCCACAGCCCAAAACATCCAGCTCCTGCCCTGTTTCAAGGGGACGCCATGGGAAGGAACTGAACAGCCATGAGGAAGTCTAAACAATTTACTAGCAGTTTGTTGCCTAGGAAAAACAGGGCAGCTCCAACTGAGTGCAGTGCCAAGCCCTTCTGTTGCAAGAGAAATAATGTATTTCTGAATATTTCAAGTCAGCGTAACTGAGTCATGCTCCTCCTTAGAGACGGTGCAGCAGAAACATATGCAAAAGCCTCGGGGCTCTTTGTCTTACTACATTCTCACAGCACTCTCTTGCTGTGAAGCTCAATAAATAAACTCACTGCAGCTTCCTATTTAACACAGAAAAGTTGTTGGTTTTTTTTTTTTTTGTTTTTTAAAAATATGGATGTTGCCACTTCCTGTTAGTCCTCGCCTTGATTTGAGAATCCAGTCAGTTCCTACGGCACCGACATGAGCTCTCTTCACGCTATCATCCCCCAAGCTACAGGGAGCTGACTCCACATGAAGGATGAGCAGATGTCCCTCAGCATGGTGAGCCACTTTTTATATATTATTGCCTCTTATCAATTGTGCCGCCTATTTTCTGATATCGAAGACAACTGAAGCCCTGCATCATTTAATTAGAGGACCGCTGTATCCTCGCTAACATCTGTACTGCACACATGTAGAAGCCCTGATGTACAAGCTAAACACGATGACAGAAGAGCTAAAGCATGGTAGGAAATTGTTTTGTCTCAGCAGAAGCCGTGCCTCCAGCCAGCTCCTACTCCGAGTGGGTCAGAGCCAGCCTTTAGTTAACCATTTGCTGGCTGCTCGCTAGCCGTGTCAAACGGGGGATGAGAGACGACATCCTGCACCACCCTGCTGGGGACAAAGACAGACGTTTGCAAGGAACAAGAAACAAAGAAAAAAGAAAATAAGGATGAGAATTATTTTACCTGTCTAGCCCAGCCAAGGAAGACTGGTTGGAGATGCTGATGTGGGTAGTTTGCTGCCTCGTCTCCCCAGGGCACCTGCCGTCCTTCGCTGTCAACCCTGAGTTACTCCATGACTTGATTTTTTTTGTTTTGCAAGGTTAAGTGGGAAATTTTGACCAGAAAATGTTTGATGGCTGGACAATTTTAACTTCTGGGTATGTAGCAGCAAGAGGCAGAGGAACAGTTTTAGTCTGGAGAAGAGGAGGCTGAGGGGAGACCTCCTTGCCCTCTGCAGCTCCCTGAAAGGAGGTTATAGAGAGGTGGGTGTTGGGCCTCTTCTCCCAAGGGAGTAACGACAGGACCAGAGGAAATGGTCTGAAGTTGTGGCAGGGGAGGTTCAGATTAGATGTTAGGAAGAATGACTTCACTGAGAGGGTGGTCAGGCACTGGAAGGGCCTGCCCAGGGAGGTGCTGGAGTCACCATCCCTGGAGGTATTTAAGAAACATGTAGACGTGGCACTTGAGGGCATGCTCTAGTGGCCGAGATTGTTGGGTTGGGTGATCTATTTTGTGGGGTTTTGGCATTTGGGGTGGGGTTTTTTTGGCATGTGTATGGTTGGACTCGATAATCTCAAAGGTCGCCTCCACCCATGAAGATTCTGTGAAGACAGATCCCTCCCCTTCGGGATGCTGGGACCTACCATGGGGTTAAGTAAGAGACTGAAGGTGAACTGATGGATGTCTTGTCACCCTCTGAGAGGCCACTTTACCCTGACCCCTAGAAGCCTCCCATGGCTCACCACTACTCCAGACCACACAGCTCAAAAGCCGCTGCAGCGGTCAGTGGTGAAAGGGAGGAGGATCTCTCCTCAACTGAGAGCTGCATCCTGCCAGAATGATGTTCCCTGCCCCACCAGCTCCTGCTCCTCAGCTGCATTGCCTTCAGCAGCTCAGGCAAACACCTCCTCCCTAAGCCCTCTTTCACAAAGCTGCTTTCTGACAGACGTGGGACTAAATCCTCCTGCACGAGAAAGTCCATGAAATCCCATGAGGAGAGCTGGAACCAGGAGCTCACGCAGTCTAAGACCACGTACCACAGGAGTACCTGCTGGTCACACAGCCATGGAGTCAAAACCAAAGCAGCTGTAATCAGTGAAACTCACATAAAAGGAAAGGTTGTGCTAGGAAAATAAAATTAAGAATCTCACTTGTGTGTTAAGCCAAATTGCTGCTGGTTTCATTTCCTTTATTTCTGATCTTAACAAAAGAACCTCCATGCTAGAGCAAGCAA
The DNA here is from genome assembly GCA_013400375.1 of Thinocorus orbignyianus. NCBI lineage: Eukaryota > Metazoa > Chordata > Aves > Ciconiiformes > Thinocoridae > Thinocorus > Thinocorus orbignyianus. The sequence continues at coordinate 73,189 of VXBW01002231.1, forward strand.
AAGTCAAAGCCACAACAGAAGGATCATCTACAACCGGGCATTACCCACCCTTTCAGCAGCTGGGAAACTCTGTTAGTCTGATCATACAGCGGCAACAAAGGCTTCACAGACACAGAGAAAATTAATTCTGTAACTGGAATTAAACGCCCGAGCCATTGAGGGGCTTTCTGAAACAATTAATTTTGCATGGAGAAAACAACTGGAAATAAATCTCTTGCTGAACCCAACTGAAAAAAAAAAAAAAAAAAGAGAAAAGAGAGTAGCTCTGCCTAAGGCTATGGCTCACGAGAGAGGCCAGACATGAAATACACACACACATTTATAATTCATAAATTTTGAGGAAGGAACAAAAAGGGAAAGAGACAATATCAGAATCCCTCAGATAAAGCATTTCTTTAACACATCCTGGTACATGAGGGAATTTCCTCTTTTTGTTCCAGAAAGGGAAACCAATGCCTCATGGTTTGAACATGTTAAAGATCCGCTCTAGCCTCGGTAACAACACAATGTCAGCATTTTAAGAGCACGTTCCTCATTTCAATTCTCTGAGGCAGAGCCTTTGGATTTTCCTGCTGCAGTTTGGAAAGATGTTTGATTAAGCTGCAATCTGGCCTTTTTAACGAAAGCAGCAGCGCGCTGCCAGGCCCGACTGCCAGCTCCAGCCACCAGCAGCTCCCCGGGGAAGCCGCAGTATCAGCAGTAGGAAGTTCAGAGGAAGCACTTCCCTTATGTGAGGAACCAGTATTAGTTTGGGCAACAAAACCTCCTGGATGGCTACCTAGTGCTGGGGCAGGACTAGAGCGGGGCAGGCAGTAAGAAGGTATATGCCAATGCACCCTTCTGGCCAAGCTGGCCAATGGCATCCTGGGGGGCATCAAGAAGAGTGTGGCCAGCAGGTCAAGAGAGGGCACCCTGCCCCTCTGCTCTGCCCTGGGGAGGCCCCAGCTGGAGCACTGGGACCAGTTCTGGGCTCCTTAGTTCAAGAAGGGCAGGGAACTGCTGGACAGGGGACAGCAGAGGGCTACAAAGATGCTGAGGGGCCTGGAGCATCCCTCTTACAAGGAAAGGCTGAGGGACGTTTTAGTCTGGAGAAGAGAAGGCTGAGGGGGGAGCTGATCAACACCTATAAATACTTAAAGGGTGGGTGTCAAGAGGATGGGACCAGTCTTTCTTCAGTGGTGCCCAGTGAGAGGACAAGAGGAAACTGGCACAAACTGGAACATAAGAAGTTCCACCTAAACATGAGGAGGAACTTCTTCACTTTGAGGGTGGCAGAGTCCTGGGACAGGCTGCCCGGAGAGGTGGGGGAGTCTCCATCTCTGGAGACATTCAAAACCCACCTGGACAAGTTCCTGCACAACCTGCTCTGGCAGGGAGATTGGACTAGATAATCTCCAGAGGTTCCTTTCAACCCCACATCATTCTGCAATTCTGTGATACTGACCTTTCTGCCCTAAAGAGAGAGGGGTAGCAAGAAAATGAGATAAATTAAGCTAAATAACTATAGCATGGTAAAACTCTAATGTCTTACTAGGACAGGTTGAGTCCAAGGGAAGTTATTTATAATGGTAGAGTAGCAGGAGGTCTCTAATTGTGTTTTGTGGTGCTAGAACAAGGCTCTGCTGCACTGGTTCTTTTGAAATACAACACTGCCACATCTCCTCCACCTCATCATTGTGTCTCAGCCAGGAAAGAGAAGCTGCCAACTTCAGAGGAAGACGCGTGTAAAGGAATGAGGAAAACCTCAGCCCTCTGCATAACGACTCTCCATTAAGAAAGAAAAAAAAAAACAAAAAAAAAAACAAAAACAAAAAACAAAAAAACAAAAANAAAACAAAAAAACAAAAACCACCACAAAAAAAACCCCAAACCCCAAAACTTCCGCACATTTGATGGAAACCACTGGTGACAGGAATCAAAGAGGTTATATGTAACAGCTGAAATGAAGGAAGGAGTTAAACCCTTAGTTGGACATCTGAAAACCAGCTGCCAGAGGGCTTTCCCTCAACTGGGCCTTACTTCAAGTCCTGCAATCCTCATGCAGAACTGCATCTTCAGAAAAGGGATGATTTTGACTTCAAAAGCCTTCCAGGGCTGCAGAACCCTTTCCAACTCTTACAAAGTGATTCCAAACACTAACCACATTGCCTTGTTCTTTGTCTAAAGTTTCCCCAGCTTCAGTCAACAGACACAACTCCACCGTTCCTCAGACACCGTAGCCCCTTTTCCAGAGGCAGTGGAGACACCTTCAAGCCTCCTGGATGAGCTGCAGCAAGGACCTTTCACACAGCCCTCCCCACCCTGCAGATGCGTGACCCTACTGTTGGCCATGGCAACAGGCACACAACTCGCCTGCATCCATCTTAATAAGTAATTCTAATCACCAAGCTCCCCTTCTCACTCTTACTCTGTCCTCAAGCTCACAGCATCTCCTAAGTTGATCAGAAATAGATTTTTTTTTCTGTTTGTTTGTTTCTCCCCCTTCCAGATCAGAGAGAAATGTCGCAGTTGGCACAGGGACAAAAATCAAAGCCCTGTGACAGTCTCTCCCAATAATGTACCTACTCACTAACCGGTCCCAATAACCAGTGGGATTTTGAGACCCGTCCACCAGCCAGCTCACGGAGCCATCAGCCACACGGTGCTGATTTGTGTTGTTCATTTCCTCCATCAAAATGCCGCGAGGGTGCCAACACAAATATCTTCTCAAAACACTGTCAGTCTATCTTGTAACCTCACAAACTAAGTCAATGCGTGACTTCAGGTTCACATGAGACTCACTTTTTCATAAATCCACACTGATTGACATGAAAAAGCTGCCCTTTGAATCCAGATTTTAGAAGAGCTACTGCTGGTTTCCCATTATTTGGCCTGGAAAGCTTGTTTGGCTGGCTGGCCTGCAACCTCCTGCCTGCTGCAGAATATCTTTCAGCCCTGAAAAGAAGTGACTATCACAGCAATATTCAGACTGCTGTAGCCTTAAGGAAAAAGCAAGAGTCCTCTGCTGGTTTTTAAATGTCTAGCTTTAGAATCAGCTGATTAATCTGTACTTTATTTACTGCAGGAATGAAAGACTAGATCATACGATGACCAGGTCACCTGTTTTTTCAACAAATATAGAATACATACAGTATTTCTTGAGCTTCAGGTGTTCAACCTTGAATTCCAAACAGGTTGGTGTCACTCAACATGTCTTTTTATTTCTCAAGTCTTTTAGTGCACCTTTAACTCTGCTAACCACAGGTTTTTTCGTCATTTTCCTCCACTCCCAATCTCTATTTCTTCGTTTGCTATACAGCAGTGCAGCTGCTTTCATATTAGCCAGCACAGGCGTGTCTGTACTGGGACTTTCTGCTGCCCCTCCAACCACCTTGAAGCTTCCAGTGGCATTCTGGGTCTGTATGTAATTTTCAATGTTTTGGAGTTTTCCCCCTTTGCAACCTCTAGAGACACAGTCCTGCCACAAGCTTTGTGTTTGAAAGGAAGGGGCTTTGCCTTGGTGGCTTCCCCCCTGTCCCCGATGCCAAAATTCTCTTTAGGATGTTGCTTGTGAGCATTTACTTAACATGGCAGGACCAAAGCTGCCAGTTGTTTGCACCTGCCACCAGTTAAGAGAAAGCAAAACATTGAATACTACTTGCAGGTAGAAAGGCAGAGCCAGAGAGCAAACCAGTCTTAGCCAGTGTTCAAGAACGTTTCCAGTACTTCTGGTCTGCTCAGCACCCTGGAAAAACAACATTCCCCTCTGAACCATGAAAAACAAGGAAACAAACTGCATTATTTTCCTATTTCAGTGGCTCACCACCAACAACCAACTAAATCACCAGCTGGCCATTGCTGGTGTGTTTGTAGGAACGCTGCATTTGCAGGATGGGTTACACCACAGCTGGGTGCTCTCACCAGGCATCAACCGCTCCAGCCAGGATGGCAATGCCACAGGACAAAGGACAGTATGGACATACTGTACTAGTGCAAGCCTCTGCCCTTACACCTACAAGCAGGAGCTGGAAAAGCCGAGGCTGTAAGGATGGCATCCCTTCCTTCCTCCTCCCTCCCCTGGTTACACTGTAAATGCCATCACCAACTCACCAGTACAATTTGACCCCTGGGGAGTTTTTAGTGCTCCCACTTGTGGGATTGATCACTGAGCCTTCATTCTAAAGGCATTTCTTCATTTAGTAAATGAAGATCAGGAACATATTTGTGTATTTTAGTGAAACCCTTTACCAGGCTACTTTTGTACAAGAAACCTTCCTGAATCCACTGAGGATAGTGAAAGCGTTCTCAGAAAAAAACCCCAAAACTATTATAGTTGGAATAAAATGCAGGTGGTGCGATGTTTCCAGGTGCCAGTATATCCACACAGACGTGTGCTAGGCTTTCATAGAGAAAAGGCAAGCAAATAGCTAAGGTGTCCAGCCCCATATAACACAGTTGGGCAAAGAGATACATCCCAAATTTTATTCCCCTACCTAAGTGGGAAAGGAAAAGCCTTTTGTTCCAAACAGACACAGTCACATCATGATTATAAACCCAGCACTGGATACAAGCTTCAAAGCCCCACGCTATAATTCAGGTCACAGCAGTCTCCTCATCCCCAGGACCTCTCCCTGGCCACACAGTGCTGCGGTGGAGCCACACAAACCCCTCTTCTGCCTCCTGTCTCCCAGCTGAGAAGAAGAGCAGGTACAGGTGCTCCCGCCTCCTGCTGAACCCTGCACTGGAACCAGATAGATGAAATCCTAAAGCTGCTCCTACGGCTCCTCAGAAGGAAAGCAGTCGTGTAAAAATCAGGTACCTTCTCAACAAGCAAAAAA
>VXBW01002231.1:78017-90559 GCA_013400375.1 Thinocorus orbignyianus
AAAAAAAAAAAAAATGCAATTATGCTAACGACCCAGGGAGAGCCCTGCAAGGTCCAGATCAAAAACCGGAGACACTGGAGGCGAGAGAAAGACCTATCAAATTCACCGCACTTTTCCCAGCTTAAGGATCAGAAATGGAGCGTTCTGGCTCATAAATTCTACTTCCAGCAAATTCAAGATTAAATCCCCTGAAGGCAATAAGGAAAAGGCAATCAACAACAACTCTAACCACTTCACAGATGCTCCTGTTTAGTTTATACAGCACTTCTTACAGCATTCAAATGGGTAAAATGGGATTTCAACGCAGGGGGGCTGACGGCAGCAGGCAGGATTCCTCGGTGAAGATACCAAGGGCAAAGGAAGTTCTGAGAAGCTATATTGGTTATGACGAGTGAACTCAGCGTGCTCAGCCTTTGCTCATTTTAATCTGCCAGTAAGCAAGCTTGGCTAAACTGAACATCCTGCATCTACAGTGCCTTCAAAATCCACAGGAATCACAAAAATGAGGGGGAGAAACGAACAAACTGATGCGTTCCCTGGGAAGCCATGAAAAAACTAATCACTATTTGTTTCCAACTGTTGTTCCGCTTCCTGAGCCAAATGTTCCCAAGTCAGCTGCGGTGGCTGAGGAGTGACCGGTTAAAGCTGGAAAGTTGTTGATTTAGAATTGCAGCTCCAACACTTTCAAACTCCTTAATGTCTTTTATCATTCCAGGACCACCTGTTCGAACAGCAGAGCCCCCAAATGCCACGGCACGTGCCCTTATCCCCGCGTCTTCCAACGAAAGCAATCAGCTCGGTGAGAAAACACTTAGACTGAGCCATTCTGCTGCTCTCACACCATCGAGATACGAGCTGAGGGCCAAAGAAGGGACACACGAAGGGGATGGGCTCCCTCCCTCAAAGTATCAAGGTCATTCATTACTCCCGTCTTCAGGAAAGGAGTGAGAAGAAGCTTCCAGACTCCTCACCCCACTCTGCAGCATCCCCCCTAATTTACATTGAACACACATGACAGATGATATCCATCGCTGCTGCTCCAGGGAGAGGACAAGGGAGAAAGAACCATTTGACTCCAGGATAATGGAACACTAACCCAAGTCTTCTTTACCTTGTCTACGCTTTTACTCGCTCAGATTTGAACAGCATGGGGCATTCAAGACGAAATCACTAGGATATTTTCATTTTTTTTTTTTTTTTTTACTGCGTGAAAGAGTCAACAGTGCAGAGATTCTGTTTGACAAAGCATCCTACTGTGAGACACACAATGTGTGCATTGTGCAAACTGATCTCCTGCAGGGCTAAGAAAACAAGGCAGGCTCAAAGAAACCCCCACACAAGATAACTGCAGCCCTACAATACCTCCTGGTACTTCACTCTGCTCATCATTTTTCTTCTACAGGTACCACATTTACAAAGTCACGTTGTGAATGTCTCCACACAAAGGCTTTTGTGAGTTCTGGACAACCCGGTGCTGTCTCTCTTTGATCAAAGGTACCAGCTCTACCCTCTCAGTACAGCAAGCATTTAAGTACAGCCGAGGCACTCGGTCCTGCCTTAAAACCTGAATTCTCAGGATAAATGAGATTCCAGAAGATGATGCATTTGGAATTTAAGAGCAGAAACATATTTTCCACTATTTCTAACATCATACCGAAAGATACCCAACATCTCCTAAAAAGCAGCATTTACCTCCTTCCTCTGAGTTTACAGAGCTCATCACCCAGGGAAACGGATTGTACTGAAGTAAAGAACAATAATCTCCTTACATTCTGGGTCTTCATTTCCCTTTCCAAGATTTTCACCCCTCATGCATCTTGGAGGCAGTTTTGCTCCGCTTGGCTTGCTTAAAACATTTATTATAAGTCATGTAGGCCAGAGAAGGATTAGAGAAGCACTGGCAGAAGTTGCAAAATGCAGGCTGTTACGTCGGAGAAAGGAGAATTTCAGCAGCATAAACAACAATCCAGTACTGAGCTACCACTTGTGCTTCAGAAAATATTCCTCATATATGAATTTTAAGCAGGTACGTACGAAAGAAAACAAAGTACTGCAGCCTACCTGCCCATTTCCACAAAAGGTGTAATCTGTGCTTTAAAGACGAGACACATCAACCCCAGCGACATTTACTGACTTACCCCAGGCAGGAGCAGGAGGGGTTTCAACAGCAGAACCAGGTTGCTTCCGAAAATGAGATCCCCGTTCTGTGCTCTGGCCACGCTTCACCTCTAAAGGCAGCAGCGGAAAGCACTGCTACTGGAACTAATTAAAGGAAAATGGGTAGAACTAGGAGCCATGACGTGAGAAAAATATCCTGCGTAGCATCCAAGGAAGCCACCAGATGATCCAAAAGGCTGCCTAAGAGCCTGGCTGTTGGAGATCTCAGGATCTGCCAGGTCCATCACAGGCATTTGCCTCTTCCCTTGTCCCCTATTTCTTAACACCAAACAGCTCCAGCAATTCATAACTAATGCCTGGGTCCAAATGAACCATCTTCAAAATCCTTTCATACAAGGATGAAAACCTGATGAAAACCTCAGGATGAAAATCCTGAGAGATTTATTAACTCTGCTAGCCATCTGACATTTAAAACTCCTATTTTCCTCCAAAGGTAGCAAAGCCAGAACGCTGTCACAGCAAGGGCAGTGGCTCCTCAAGCAGCACAGCTACCAAGGGTTTGTGTGGTTGCAGCACTTTCCTAAAGGTCAGGGGGATTTATTCTCTGTTCTCTCCCTTGGCCCATCAGAAAATGTGCACTTGTTTGACACCTGGAAATCTTCTACCCCTGGGTGGCACGACAGGAAGCCATTGTAGGAAGAAGGCAACAGAGATCTCTGGAGAGCAGGGACTCATTGACCACACGAGCTGAAGCTGTGGGATATGTGGACAGATTTAATTTCCCTCGTGTTCTGGAACCAGATCCAACACAGAAGAGAAATATATCCCTTCAGGTTGCATTGGTTACCAAACACATCAAAATCCAGGTGGCTCATATGTCTCAAAAGAGTAATGGTAACGGCCTCCAGTCCTGGGCCACCCTCAAAAAACACATCTACCTGTAGACTAGGAAATGATTTACAAAAAAAATAAATTTTTTTTTGCATATAACAGTCATTAATGCTGTAATTAAGACTCTGTGTTGAGAATCACAATTTTTCACCAGCCAACTACAAAAAGAATAGCTTTGTTGAAAACCTTTTCATACATTTCATGAAGGAAGCCGGGCCAACGCGCAGAGGCGAGGCATGAAGAGAGGCCTCTGCCCAGCAACACACACCACACACCCTCCTGTGGGCACAACCAACAGAGGCAGCCACTGCTTTCCTTGGCCAAAGTCACATTCTTCACCAGTTACACCTTGGGAAGCCCCTCCAACTTCACCCACACCTTCTTTACACACTTTGGGCCACCTGCTCCCTCACAGCGGTGCGCGGGCACGGGGACACGTGTCGACAATTCTTCTATCCAAAAGCCAGGCTGGCTCCAGTGTTTCCTGACAACTCACTCTCCAGGAAGCAGAGACCGAGATCACAAAGGCTCAGCTGAGAACTCAGTGTTCAAAGCTGTAACTCCTCATTTTCCAACAATCCTTCTAAAAAACATCGCACTTGGCTGCTGCAGTTGCTTCCTCCCTCCCCCCCAGACACAATAATTCATTTTTACCTCGATGCAGCCGCTTTCTTGTGTAAACCCAGAGTTTAAAGATGACTTCTTCCACTTGCCATAATCCATTGTGTGGGAGAAACAGACACACAATATCCCATTGTTCCCCCTACAACACTTCGAGCTGTACTTTCTGCTCTGAACACACTAAAACTCCACTTGAAGCTGCAGCAATTTCCATGCAGGAGGCAAAGGAGAATCTTGTATCTGATCTAATACAGGATAAATCAATGTGCACTCATTTATTGCTTATAGTTCCCATCAACTCAAGGAGAGACACTGTCCTAGAGTTTCAAGGCTATCCACACCGCCTTTGTGTACAGAAAACACACCTCACACTTGGGAGATATGTTGAGAACCCCGTTCAAACGCTTCCCGGGAGCTGGGGTGAGGGATGGGAAATCACTGAGCCCCGGCTGCTTCTCGGCATTTGCAGTGCGTGATTACAGGAAAGGCCACGCAGGGATTGCATCCCCACGTTCCTCTCGTACAGAAATTCAGTTCATATTAGTCATTCACCTCAGACAGGTGCCGGGAAGCTTAATTAGAGTGTGAGCGGCACTCCGAGATTCTCAGATAAGATGTACGAGGGAAGGATGGCATCATATTAATTAGTGTGGATTCAAGTGATGAAAGTGCTTCTCTCTGTCTCCTTCAGTTTGTTGGAACTCAAAAGAAAAATTACCCAGCACCGCAGTCCTTCATGTTGCAGTCAGAAAACCACCAGCACCACGGGGACCATGTGCTGAAGCTGTGGGATATGTGGACAGATTTAATTTCCCTCGTGTTCTGGAACCAGATCCAACACAGAAGAGAAATATATCCCTTCAGGTTGCATTGGTTACCAAACACATCAAAATCCAGGTGGCTCATATGTCTTTGCTGGATGTGGTCTGAATCCCCAGACAACTTTGCCGGATTCTGGCCTCTCGTGGTGGCTGTGAACGGGAGCTCCCTCTGAGACATACATCCCACCACGTGCCCAGGATGGCAGCATCTTAACATCCCTCCCCACGCAAGTATTTCCTCCCATTAAGTGCTTATGAGCTGTATGATTAGGGAGATTAATTTTTGCAGCTGGACATTTTCTTTAAGAATGTAATTTTCCACACAGTTTTCTCATTTAGCTTTCTTTTATTCTAACTCCACAGCACTCACTCACCCAGAGAGGACTCTTCTGCAAGGTCTGGGGAAGGAATACACACACGCACTGTAATCCTTTCTCTTTACGTCTGCAACAGGCTTTTGCATATTTCAAGCCAGTAATTTGTCGGCATTTCCAGACAATCAGGGTTTAGTGGTGACTTTTATCAGAGTTTGGTTGATGGTTGGACTAGATGACCACAGAATCACAGAATGGCTGGAGTTGGAAGGGACCTCAAAGATCATCCAGTTCCAACCCCCCTGCCCTAGGCAGGGACACCTCCCACCAGAGCAGATTGCTCCAAGCCCCATCCAGCCTGGCCTTGAACCCCTACAGGGATGGGGCAGCCACAGCTTCTCTGGGCAACCTGGGCTGGGGTCTCACCACCCTCACAGCAAAGAAGTTCTTCCTAATATCCAGTTTAAGTCTCCCCTCTTCCAATTTCCCTCAGTATCGCCTGGGAAGAAGATGATGGGTCCTTCACTGTGAACAGTCCCAGCTGGTATCTGGGGACACACTTAAGAGCTTTGTGTTTAAGCTCCCAACAAATCCCCAGGAGCCGGGGGTCAGGCACAGTAACACGGGAGCTCTTCCTGCAAATTCTGCCTCAATATTCTATCACGAGGGTTTAGGTATAAGGAAGACAAAACCAGAAGGAAACAGCCTCCTGACCTTACTCTTCCCTATGCCCTCATCATCATCACCCTGGCAGGCTCGCTCTCTCCTGAAAAGGTCTTCTCACATACTCTTTTTCCCTGAAAAAAAACAAGCCTCTGCATAAAAATGTGGGTTTTATCCAGTTCTGTTAATGCCATTTCAGTCCTCAGCAGAGAAGTGGAGGTAGAGCAGAGGGGAAACATCAGAATTCCTCGCAGCCTCCACAAGATGCAACTTCTCTGCATTTCACAGCAGATTTTCTTTGCAGGCAGAGGAAGGCTGCACTGCATGTTCTGGTTTTAACCAAGCTTACTTTTGCAAGTGATGGCGTTAGTCTGCTCACCCGCTAATTTAAGCTTCCCGCTTCTCAGAGATAAATGTGCCTTTCAAGTTGTTTATGCCAGCCTTCCTCTCCTAATCGTTCATCCCTCTCACAGTACCCTCTGACTTCAGAAGGCTCCGTGTCATTCCGCACCATTTGCACAGAATGAGCTTTATATTTTTCCAGCAAATTCAACTTTAAAAGCGATTAAAACAAAATATAGCAAAATAATGGCTCTTCAATACCAAGAGACGCTTCATTTGAAGAATTCCAGGGAATGAATTCTCAAAAACCACACAGCCATCTTTCAAAAAGCACGAAATTGGTGGCTAAACAATTTCCTTGTATTTCAAGGGAAGCAGACTGGGGAATATTTTTATTTATTAATATGTTCATTTTCATGCTTGTGCTTTAACACACTCATGTTGGCTTTAACCAAATGATAAACTCCATACAGCTTCTTCTCTAAAGGGATAGGAGACGGGTGGAAGACAAAGATGAGAGAAGAGCAATTAAAATTAGTCACAAGAAAGCCCATAAATACACCACCGGACAGAGGAAGCATTCTTTCTTCCATTTAACTTAAAAATAGCTAAACTGTAAAAGACAGAGCAGATGCAACGGAGAAGCAATGCAGCAGAGCTTAAAGAAAGTCAAGTGGGTGATTTTGCCGGGAATATGTGTTGGAGGGGTGGAAGAGGAGGATGAGGAGGAGGAATCTCAGCTGTCAGAAACTAGCTACTGACTCAGGAAGTTGCAGAAGGAGAAAATTATGGAATCTGTATGATTGCAAGAGAGCAATCAAATCTGAGTCACAGAGGCAGTGTGGAACAGAGCGATAACGTAGGAAAAAGGGATGCCAGAGCAAGAAACAATTTATTTGCTACAAACGTTAACCTCGTGGCAGCAAGGGCTTGAACAGAATCACAAGACCTGTACGTACAGCTGCAATGTCAACTGGAAGTCACAGGGATGTGCTGAACAAAACTGTTTGAATACATTTAGCAAGGTAGAACATAAACCAGAGATCACGCTAATCTGCCGTTCCCATCTCACCCACTGCGAGGTGATGGCTCTAACAAAGGTACACTGAGGAGAAATCAATGCTTTTAAGAGATGGTGGCTTCTGTTTCATCCCTCACAGCACTCATCGGCTGGCTCTGTCCCACTGAATACCTGGGGCTAACAAGAATATGAACACATTGCCTAAAAGTACTCCAGGTCATTTGATAAGAACGCAAGAAAGATGTTGAATGGATCTACCAACAGGTGCCACTTTCCTTACTGCAAAAATCAGAAAGTAAACTTAAAATAGGCAAAAAATCCCCCAGACAGTTGCAAAGGACAGATAGTTTATGACACTAGGAAAATACTACGTGACATAATTCAGGTGCTGCACCTGCCAGCCCAGGCCAGTGGTACGGCACAGCAGGTCAGCAGCAAGGAAAGGAGACGCTCTGGACCAGTGTGCGGGAAAGAGCTGAGCTTAAGGACGGAGAGGTCTCAAGTTATTACTCAGAAACCACAAAATAACAAGTGTGTTAGAACCTGTCCACCCAGCGTCCTCCACCCTCTCACTGCAACACATGAGCTGCGAGCAAACAAGCAGCGCAATAACCAACTTCCTGATCCGAATGTCTCAGGCAGCTGCCAGGACGCTGAACGATAGCTCTGAGAGTTTCAAGCCCTGGCAAGCGCAAGGAAGAGCAGCGACTGCAAAGAGAAAAACAAGCCAGGCCATCAGAGCAGACAGGAAACAACCATAAAGTCATCTTACTCTCATTAGGCAGCTCCTCCCGATCCGGGTCATCTAGAGGGGCCGAGGCACCGCTTCCAGTGTCGTCCAGGGTGAGGATGAGGGGAACGTCATCATCCATGCTCACAGCCATCCTGTCCCTTCAGAGGCTCCCACTCTGAGAACTTTAAATAACACCTTTTTCAGGTTCCACTTGCACGGTGCTTATGTCAAAAACTTTCCCCAGGAAGTCTTCCATCAGGAGTGTCTTCCAGACATAAGAATACAAAGGTCCGTGTACTCATCTCTGGAGACCACAGTTCAAACCAGGATGCAGTTACTGGCTTTGGGAAAGTGGCGCAGGATCCCGGGTGCAGCCGTGATACTGAGGCAGACGCCAAATTCAGGAACTCAGCTCTGGGCTGGCAGCACAGCACAGGAGCACAAGTGCGTGTTCTCGACAAACTCCTGTCCACTCAGCAGCACACGGGGAAGCAGCCGGGCGTGACGCATCCGCAGCCAGCATGATGCCAAGTGTCACCCCCACAGACGGCTCCTGTCCCCGGCCATGCCAAACCGCCTCAGCTGCGGGCAGGGGGGCAGGAGGGGGGCAGGAAAGGGGGCTGGAGGGGGGGAGCAGGCCGGTCTGACCCCGCACAGCCGAAGGTCCCGCTGGCTGTTTCCCCNCGGCCCGCCCCGCCCCCCGTCGTTCCTCATTGGCCCCTCCCGGAGAGGCCAAAGCCGCCTGCCAATCCGCGCTCCCCGCCTGCCTAGATTACTCCCGCCCCCTCCTACTCCCCCGGCCCGGGCTTCGCCTTNTACCATTGGATATCGGCGCTGCCTCTCTGGGAGAGCACGGGCGCTGATTGGTCCGAGGTCTCTTTGGGCGAATAACATGCCGCCCCGGCGGCGTGGAGGAAAGGGCGGGCTCTGGGCTAGGGTGAGCGCGGGCGGCCATTGGCTGCGCCGAGGCCTCGCCCCCGGAGTCGGAGGTGAGCGGCGGGTGCCTGGCAACGGCGGGACGCGGCGGCGCAGAGGCCTACCCCGAGGGAGATCCCGGAGCCTACTGCCACCCCCTGCTCCTGGGCCGGGGCCGCCCCGAGGAGTCGATGCGGCTGTTCCCAGGCCCCACCGTGCTTTGGTCAGGCATCGATGGCAGCAGGAAAGAGATGGGCCCTGAGAAAGGGCAGCTCAGCAGGTGCCATGAAGGGCACGGCCCCATCGGTGAAACACGGTGCCCCTCAGGCCCCAGAATTACATCTTTCTGATGAGGTGAGGATTCCCAAGCTGGAGGAGAGCCTCTGTGTCAGACTCCAAAGAGACCTTGGAGCAGCCTTCCAGGGTCTGCAGGGAGCTCCGGGGGAGCTGGAGAGGGACTCTTGGTCAGGGAGTGGAGCCATAGGATGAGAGGTAATGGTTTTAAATTGGAAGAGGGGAGATTTAGATGAGATCTTAGGAAGAAGTTCTTTGCTGTGAGGGTGGTGAGGCACTGGAACAGGTTGCCCAGAGAAGCTATGGCTGCCCCATCCCTGGAGGGGTTCAGCCTGGAGAAGAGACTCCTGGAAGACCTTAAGGCCCCTTCCCCAGTTTGAGGCTTTTCGGGACTAGAAGGAGCTCTACGGTCTCCCCAGAGCATTCTCTTTCAAGGTGGTGAGACCCTGCCCCATCCCTGGAGGGGTTCAAGGCCAGGCTAGATGGAGCTTGGAGAGACCTGCTCTGGCAGGGGTTGTCCCTGCCCAGGGCCGGGGGGTTGGAACTCGCTGATCTGGAAGGTCCCTTCCAACCTGAACCATTCTGTGAGCTCTCATCAGTGGGCCCGGATAGGGTGAATCTGGAGCTAAGAAACAAACAGACACGTCCCCCATCTCATTTTAGTCAGGCCTGGTGTTAGCTCCACACAAGCACCGGCCTCCTACAGGCAGGGCAGCCCACAGCAGGAAGGGAGCATGTTTTGCTCTCACACTGGACTGCACAGCTCCAGGAGAACAGGACAGGGCAGCAATAAAGTGCCAAATGCAAGTGAAAAGCAGATTACGAAGTACAAACAACCCATTTGTACTTTAAGCAACATTGTTCTTGTGGTGTAAATCACAAGGAAGTGCCAGTTCTGACCTCCTGAAAGCCCCCAGTGGCAAACTGGGCCAGTGTGGAACAGGAAAGCACGTGGCTGATGCAATGGGCTCTTCTTTCCACCACTGATTCCTTGAAAGCCCGAACAGAGCATCGGGGGTGGAACTAGCTACCCCCAGCCACACAAACCATTATCAACTTGTTCTTCAGATCAATTCTCTCTTCATTTTCAGACACTTCATCTCTCCAGCACTCCAGTACTGCACCTTGTGTCCTGCTTTGGGCTTCAGCAGTTCTCTGCAGCTTTGATTTTGGGGCAGTCACCCCAATTTGCTGTTGACTCACCCCACCAGATCTGACTCATCCGCCCACTGCCAAGAAACAGGCACCTCCCTTTCCTGTTAATCCTCAACCCTCTTGTCTCCATCTAGTGTCCAAATCACACTTCGGCTTCTCTGCCAGCTTAACAGGTTTAACAGCTTGCTGGTCAGCGTGCCAAAAGCCAAATTAAGCTGAAAAGGCTCAGATTCAGGACAGAACCCCCAGCACCACCTCTAAGGAGGCCTTTAATTGCTTTCACGTCCCTACAGTTTTTACGGAGGTGGAGAAGAGCTGCTGGACTGCTGCAATGCAAAGCGTAGAGAAGGGCCTGAAAGCTCGATGTTAATCAAGGAATAAACTGGCAAGTGCCACCAGAACTACCTCAGGTCCTCAGTCTTCTGCAGAGGGACATGGCCTGTCCCACGCTCGGGTTTGGGACAGGTAAAAGGATGCGCAGGGAAAATCTGCCAAAGGCCCTCAAGCTTGCAGTGTCTGGTGTCTGCCACCTCGGCAGGCTGAGCTAACAGTTTGTGCTGTCTGTGCCAAGGAAAAGGCTCCATCTGGAAGGAGAAACACTCTGTGCTCCCCGGCTGCTCTGGGACTGGGGAGCAGCACCGAGCATGGCAGGAAAATAAGGGAGATGGCCATGACCTGTGCTGCCCCTGCATCCAGAAAAGCAGCTTCTTCAGCCACTCCTCACCTCGAAGATGAAGAAAAAGGGAGAGGGCAAGGCGGCCAAGAAATAAGGACAAAATCCATCTTCTGCCCTCCATTCTTTCCTCCCAGCATCACTCCTTGCTTCCCCGGAGCTCAGCTCCCCCAGGTTACAAGCCTTTATTGTGAGAGCACTTGTATTAAAGGTCTAAGCCTGCCAGAGCTGGCTGTCAAAGACAGAGGACATCAGAGCAGTGGCGTGACAACATCTCACCGTCCTCAGTTGAGCTCTGTTGCCTTGCAAAAGCAAGAATAACCCTGGACTGAACCAGGAGTGTCCGTCCTGCCTGGCCTTCTTAGCCTGAGTGCCCTTCATGTGCCGGAGCTGGTCAAGGCCCAACCCTGCTGCTGCTCCAGGTAGCAATAAAATAATTTCTGGGGGCAGAACGATGCCCTTGATCTGGCTGGCTTTGTCCTTGGGTGAATTTGAGAGGTTTCCCCCGCGTCCCCCAACCTCAGTGGGTTGTCACTGCAGCCTCCCTTCCCAGAGGAGCAGTGACACTGGCTGCAAACCCCAAAGTCCCTCACCTCGTGTCCTTTATCTGCCTCTCTACTTACCTTCCTAAAGACCAAGTTGCTCTTTCCCACCCCAGGAATGGAAACCGAGGAGTAGCGGCTTTGCTGAGACAGTCTTTGGAGACACCAGCTGTGTCCAGACCACACAGCAGTGTCCCACAGACTAAACACAAGGCCCCAGTGGATTTGTCTCAGATCATTTATTTGGTAAAAAGCACGGAGCTGCTGTGACAGCACCTCTCAACCCTCAGTACAAACCATGGGATTTCGTGTCTGTTCAGCATGTCCTCATCACCAGAAGGTGCTGGACACAGCAGGATGCAGGGCGATGCCGTTCCTCACCTCTCCACTCACCTTCCCTTCTCCTTCCTTGCCAAAACAGATCACATTAAAGCACTGATGAAATGGAGCAAGGCCACCAGAGAGCCATCAGGACAGTCAGGGCTAGAGCACATACCCCACAGCAGAGGCTGAGGGAACAGAGCTCCTTCAGCCTGGAGAAGGGAAGGTTTTGGGGGTTTAGAGCGGCCTCCTGGTACCTGCAAAGAGGAGGTGACAGTGAGGACGGAGCCAAGCTTTGTGCTCAAGTGCAGAGCAGAATGAAGACAGAAACTGGAACAAGCAAAGCTCTGAGTGGACAGAAAGGGAAACTGTCCAAGGACAGTCAAGCAGTGGGAAGAGGTGCCAGAGAGGTTGTGCAGCCTCAGTCCTTGAGGGTTTCCACCACCTGACTGGATGAAGCCCTGAGCAGCCCCATATCTCACCTGTCTCCAGCAGGAGGTTGGATTAGAGGCCTCCTGCAGACCCAGCAAGCACAAGCAGTCCTACAACTGTAAAAGCAGGTGGCACTGAAGCAGGACTCCTCCCTCCCCAGAACTGGTCAGCAGAAGTCCCCGTCAGGGCTCTCAGACCAGAACTACCCTGGAAGCCTCACCTGGAACCTCCACCCTGGTGGTACCCTGGCCTGGGAGCTCCACCTGAGCTCAGGCCCTACCTGTCCCCCCCAGACTATGCTGAAGTACCTGTACTCAGCCCCTCTACTGGACGGCAGCCCTGCCCCCTGCTCCTCCTGCTTCCCGGATGGACTTGCTGGACAGGAGGAACCCGACTCCTTCCTGCAGCTCACCCGATGACCCCCAGACAGTCAATGGAGGCTGTCCTGCTCCGGTGCTGTGCTCACCCTGGGTTCTTGGCTCGTTCCTCCTGGCAGAGCATTCCCATCCTTCGTTCACAGCCACGGGAGGTCCCAGGGTCCCTGCAGGTTCATTCTCCAGGATGTCACGCCCCACTTCTGGGAGGCTGAGGCTGTATTTACACCCAGAGGGATATTTGGCTTCACTTCCAGGGAGGCCTAGGTTTGCAGCCCCCCACTGCCATGGAGCTCCTGACCAGAGGAAGTT
>VXBW01002231.1:100175-113873 GCA_013400375.1 Thinocorus orbignyianus
AGCGCCTCCTCCACCTCCACCACCTCCTGCCTCTTCTGCAGCAGGCAAGCGGAGGGCAGCAGCCTGGCAGTGTCCCACGCGGGCACCCTCCTGCCATGGGTGGCATGGGGGTCACCAGTGGGGACAACACTGGCAGGAGCACCTGGCATGTTTGGGAGCCCCCAGGGACCACTGGTGCTTGGTGGGGCTCAGGACAGTTGGCCTGACCCACTCTCACTCAGATACCCCCAGCCCCACCCCAAGGACCCAGCACCCACCCAGTGACACCAAACCTGCCAGTGGCACCCCCAGGATCCAGCACCCACTCAGTAACACCCATCCAGTGAAACCCACCCAGTGACACCCACCCTGCGTGGGGAACCAGTGGTGGGAGATGCCCAGGGGGACACAGGACATGCTGGCCCCGCAGCCAAGCAGGAGCCTGCGGGGGGAGGACGGGGGGGTCTCACTCACCGCAGCTGCGGCTTGTCCCTGGAAGCCCCATGCAAACCCCCCTGCGGGTGGAAGGCCATCTCGCCCGGTGCCGCCTCCCGTCGCCGCGGGGCTGGCACAGTGGAGCGGGGACGTGGGGACACCGAGATGGCGGCAGTGCAGCACAACACCAGGGTGTTGCCAGGGGCAGCGCGAGGCTCCTGCAGCTCCCTGGGATTTTCCCAGCGGCGCCGGCGAGTGCAGGGACCGGGCATGGGGGACAGCGAGAGGCCCCTCGGGGACAGCGTGCGGGGCAGCCCCACTCACAGCCCCCCAACCACACTCCAGCCCCTCAGAGACCTTTTTCAGAGCCCACCGCACACAAATGGCCCCAGTCGCTGTCCCACCCAATGCACTTTGCTCTCCAGCACACCCCGAGCCCTCCACAGTCCAACCTGCACCCCACCCCGACCAGGGCAGGCTGAGAGTTGCGGGGTTCAGCCTGGAGAAGGCTTTGNAGTGGTGCCTTCTCACCCCTGCCCCTTCACTCGCGCAGGGTGCTCAGGTTGGACCTGCCCCTTCATCTCCTCCCACCCCCTCTGGCTCCACCATTACCTATCCCCACAGCCCCATGTCCTCCCCCTTCCGGCAGATCCTGCTCCTCTCTTCCCTGTACAATTCCCCCCTGTTCCACGCTTTCAGGCCCCCTCCCCTCCCCGCAAGGCAGAGGTTAACTCCCGGCTTAGATACGGAGCAACGTTTCACACAGACTTGGAGAAAAAATATAGTATTTACATTAAAAAAAAACATTTTTGGGGTGCCTCCCCGGGGTCAGCACCACCCCCATCCTGCCCACGCACCGGTTGTTTGCCCTGTTGTCCTGGGGCCGCGGTGGCTCCGTGGCAGCTGCCCCCATCACGCTCCCTGCACCCCCAGTGCTTCTGACGGCAACTGGGGTGCCATACTGGGGTCTGACTGTCACGGGCATCGAGGTGAGTGGGCAGCTGGGACCCATCTCCCCAGCTCTGCCCGCGCTGGGCGTTAGAAAGGACACCCAAGGCAAAGACGAAGATGAAAAGAGGAGAAATGGAGAAACAAGGCTGGGGAGGGAGGGGAGAAGGTGGGGAAGGGGCGAGTGGAGGAAGAAGTGGGGATGCCCTGACTGCACCAGCCAGCTGAGGGACACCAACAGCCCACGCTTGGCCACAGGATGACCAGGACATGCTTGATGTCCAGCCAGAGCTCTGTGTGCTTCTCTGTGATGGGATGGAATCTACGTGCCACACGTCTCTCCTCCCCTCCTTTCCTGCAGAGAGACCCCGCCGTGCTCCTCACCATCGTCACCTACACAGGGCACACAGAAGCAGCAGCTCAGTGAGGGCCAACAAGCCACTCTCTCCCCCAGCAGCTGAGGAAGACCCACAGAGAAGTTCCCACCCCAAAACTCAGCCAGGGCAGGCAGCAGGGCTCACCTTCCATAAGGCAGTTGAGGTAAGCAGCCGGGATGCTGTTCCCATTGACCAGGACCACTGCCTCATGCTTGGTGGAGCTGCTCACGGTCTCCTCTCCCCCATTCCCCTCATCCTCCTCTTCAGAGTCCACCAGCACCAAGACATCACCCAAGTCCTGGTTCCTGGGAATAGCAGAGCAAGCAGAGGTGGGCTGCAAGGCCCCATCAGCCTGTCCTCACCCCTCCAGCCTGCACTTCCCCTACCTTTGACAACCCTCTACACCAACAAAATGACCCATTTTGATGAACTCTTCCAATCCTGCACCAACCATGGCTAAATAACAGCAGGTGTCAGACCCAGCTGGCTACACCACCACCAGTGTTCTGCACTGCTTCCCGTGCCTCTTCCAAAGTCCCCCAACCATTTCACACCGACATGCACAAGCGCCTCCTGAGCACAGCTGTTCTCCCCTCCCACCTCCGGAGAGGGGGAAATGGTGGCCCCGGGAAAAGAGCCTTCCCACAGCTGTGAGAACAGAACCAACAGGGGCAAGGGAAGGGAGCGGGGCCAGGAGCAGTGCGAGGAGCAAATGGAGCAGAAATCTAGTGCACCTGAACTCTGAGAAGGCCTTCACTCACACAGAGCTACCCGACATCCCTCCTGAGGGGGCAGGAATGGGCAAACACCCACGCAGGTTGTCAGGAGATCACCACTCCTATTCACTTGTGAAGTCCTCGGGCTCAGCTGCACTGAGGAACAGCTCTCTCCAGCCCAGCCTCCTCCCGCATGAACCCCAAAGTGATGCCACCCCTGCTCCAACACCAAGTGCTCCCCTCTCTCCCCACCCTCCTGGTTCCTCACCCACACCAAATTTCACCCAGCCCCACCATCCCCTTCCCACGGGATGAGAAGCTCCCACCTAAGGACAGCTTTGCTCCAGGTACACCTTCTGCCTCTGAGGGGGGTGCCCTGCCCCACACGGAGGTCACCTCTGCCAGGAGATGGGTTAGTGAGGCCACACGGGACCGGGCTGAGGAAAATCCAACACTCACCTGAACGCAGCATCTGAAAGGGAGAGAAGGGAAGGGAAAGAGAGTGTTAGAAACTGTTCCCAGAACAGCTCCAGGGGCAGCGTGCTGCTGGTTTTACTGCACAGCCCCTGCCAGTTCTGCCTGCAGCCACGCACAGAGACAGGGACATGAAGGGGACCTGCCCACCCAGACAATAAGAGTGTTGGGGACCACAAGGAAAGGGGAGAAGGGGCATCAAAGCACAGCTTCCTGGAGAGGGCAAGGGGAAGGAGCCTGCAGCACTCAGCTGGGCAAGGGTCTCACGCTTCCAACCCAGCTGCACCCAGGGCTGATGGAATTTTGAACCCGAGCAGGACAAGACCCAGGGCCTGGGATGATCACCAGTGGCTGATCCCAGCGCACCAAAAGGGACAAGGAGGGTAGGGATAAAATCAGGCCACTCCAGGAAGGAGCAACCCTCCCCCCAGCTGGCACAGAGGAGAGCTCCTACCTCTCAGGGACAGGAGGGGATTGTAGTACAACATGACAGCAGTGACGGTGAGAACAGCCAGCAGGGACAGGACCACCACTGCAACCACAACCCCAGTGACGTTCACCGGCCCTGTGGAGTGAAGAGGACACACTAATGAGGCCAGATTGTCACTGGATCACTGACGGATGAGGAAACCTCAGCGCAAGTAACACAGCAGGTCTCAGGGCTGTCTTGGATCCCACTTCCCATCACTGCAATCCCTTCCACCAGTGCGAGGGGTGAGAGCTTCAGGCACTTGTGGTTCACTGATATGGAACACACCATAACATGGCTGTTATTTCTTAGCTCACATGCATTTAGCGAAACCAAATCAACCCCTGCCTGTTTCACCTTGAGCAGCATGAACCCTGGAGGTGCTCCTCTGCCCTCACAACCTACAGGAGGGATCAAGGATGCTCCTCTCTCAGGCCTGATATGCCAATGTGGGGGGGAATCAAGCCTTTTCACCCTGGGATGAAGGGCTCCAGTCCTCCATCTACGCTTGTGTGAGAGCATGGAAAGTGTCAGCAGGCAAAGAGGAGTCTTGCTGGCAAGTGGAACCCCTTGAATGCTCGCCCGTGGCCCCTTGTGAACCGTGTCCCCGAGCCCTCCTGGCTCTCTGCCGCAGTGACCCCAGGCAGCCACACTCACGCTGCACCGTCAGGCAGACAAAGAGCTCCCTCAGCCCCACGGGGTTCTGTGCCTTGCAGACGTAGCAGCCACCGTCGGTGTCCTGGGAGCAGTTCTGGATGGTGAGACGGGACACGTTGCCCTCCTGGGCAATGAGGTACCTCCCTCCAGCCTGGATCTCCACCTGTGGCTGGGTGATGCCCCGCAGCCAGGTGACCCTGGCCGCTGGGGTGCTTTCTGTCACACGGCATGTCAGGGTCACATTGTCACCCACAAAGCAGGTCTTTGGGGGCTCCGACTCCAGGGAAGGGATTTCTAAACAGCCCAAGGAAGATAAAAAAAAAAAGAAAAGAAAAGAAAAAAAAGTCAAGGAAGGAATGGAGGAGTTTAACATAACAAGCAATCAGCCATCTGACTGATTAAGAATTATTAACAGAAGCAAGTCCGATAGGAGTCTGGGACTTCTGCACTGTGGGTTTGGCATTTGGCTTGCTCACAAGACTTGGGCAGCCTTCCAAGGAGCCACCGGAGCAACCTTCGCATCCCCCAGATCCTTTTCTGACACCTGCCTTTACAACGGCAGGGAAGAAGGGTCAGAGGGCAGCCAGAGGGGAGATGGTAGAGAGGAGAAAGACAGCTCCAGGATTTTCCTTAGGATCAGCGGAGATCTTGTGCAGCCCTGACAACCCTCGGAGGATAAATACAGCTCAGTTTTTCAGAAGCCACTTTAGTCAGAACCCTTAGATGTTTGAAGGGGGCCTGGGGGCATGCAGGACCCTTCTACAAACCCAGCCCTACCAAACTTAATCTCAAGATAAACAAGGCGCTAAACCCACCTCTCACTCTCACACAGGTGTGAGTGCTTGCACAGGTGAAAAGCTTGGTAGGGGGACATTTGTCGGCCTCTGAAGATGTACCCAAAACACAACTCACCTGCAACTACACCCTGATGGATCTCAGCTGCAGCACTCCTGTGCCTCCTGTAGTTACCTCCGCACAAGTCAAGCCCTGCCATGCTGCCTCCTTAGCATCTCCCCTTGCGGCAAGCACCCACAAGCCTGGCTGGCCTGACTGCTCTGGAGGGCAGAGAATGACTGGGGGACCTGTCTGCCCCACCGTTAGCAGCCTAATTAATAAGGTAGGCAAGTCAACTCACTTATCTCCACCGTGCACGCGGGCTCTTCCTGCCTGACGACATGGCTCCCCACGCACTTGAAGACTTTGCGGTGGGAGAGGTGGGAGCTGTTCAGCGTTTCCATGTGGATGTCCGAGGAGTCAGTGGAGCTGATGACCCAGCTGGAGTTCTCCAGATCGTGCCCCTCTTCTCTCCAGTGCAGGGTGGGGTGGGGGTACCCCCCAGGCCAGCTGCAAAACAGCTGCAGCTTCAGCCCCGACGAGGAGGTCTCAGCCCAGCACTTTGGGGTTGAGTGTGGTGGATCTATCAGCAAGAACAGGATGTGCTTAGGAACATTTCCAAGTCACAGCTCACGGTATCTCAGGGCTGGAACACCAACAAGTGCTTTGTTTTTGACATCACATCCCTTGAAAGTCTTCCTGGTTTCCCTGCCTATCACAGCCCTAGAGGAGCATGACTCTGACAGACAACAGGGACCAAGCAGGAGCTTGTCCTGCAAAAGCCATCACAGAACCACAACTAAACTTGAGGGACTAATTCCCAGGGAAAAAACATTACTACCACAGCTTTGTCCAACAGAGATGGGGTAAACACCCAAAAACACAGCAGGAGGAACAAAATCTCCACACTGGCTTTGGCCCTTATGCCACAGCTGCAAGGGGGTGACACTGATTCACACTGCTGGAGAACAAGGCTCTGCCTTGGATTTCCCCAGGGACAAGTGACCAGATCCTCAGACCCACCACCACTTCCAGAGCAAGTCCAGCATGTCGTTGAAGGAGGAGGCTGCTCCCAGTGTAAAAGACAGGAGGAGGAACAGCAGAGAGCTACAAAGATGCTGAGGGGCCTGGAGCATCCCTCTTACAAGGAAAGGTTGAGGGACTTTTTAGTCTGGAGAAGAGAAGGCTGAGGGGGGAGCTGACCAACACCTATAAATACTTAAAGGGTGGGTGTCAAGAGGATGGGACCAGTCTTTCTTCAGTGGTGCCCAGTAAGAGGACAAGAGGGAACCAGCACAAACTGGAACATAAGAAGTTCCACCTAAACATGAGGAGGAACTTCTTCACTTTGAGGGTGGCAGAGCCCTGGGACAGGCTGCCTGGAGAGGCGGTGGAGTCTCCATCTCTGGAGACATTCAAAACCCACCTGGACACGTTCCTGTGGGACCTGCTCTGGGTGGTCCTGCCTTGACAGGGGGTTGGACTGGGTGATCTCCAGAGGTCCCTTCCAACCCCAAATCATTCTGTGATTCTGTGAAGATGTTGCCCATGGGGAATCCTGGTAACTCCACCTCTCAGGGTCAGGGCCAGGACACATGCTACTGAAGCCAAACCAGGCATGCTCTGCTCCTTCCCAGCACCACTGTCACTGCCGTGTGGGGACAGACGGTGGCACTCAGCCTTGCACCATCCTCTGTGCCATCCCGCACCACAGCAGGGGAGGCAAACTCCAGCAAAGGACGTGAGCAGGGTAAGTCACTCCTGCCAGGGCCCATTGCTTGGTAACCACCATGACTATGTTTGTTATTTAAATACAGAAACAACTACAAGATGGCATGAGCGGGTCAGAAGGCAACAAAAACCCAAGAGCAATCCCTTCGGGGAGGGCTCACGTTTCAGTACAAGTTTCTGTCTCTCTCCCATCAGAGTATTTCACCCCCCCACGCATAGGTACACACGGGAGCTCGTTTAACAGCCACAGAGATCCTGGACTCTGATCCAGGCAGAATTAACACACCGCGCCTGCCTCACTTCTTCCGACACCAAGCAAGACCCCATCAAGAGATCAGAAGCTGCCAAAGCAAGCCCCACACAAGAGGTGTCAGGGGGACACCTGAGGGTTGTTTTGCAGAGCGTTTCTTCTGGTGGCTTTCAAACGACTTGAGTTTAAAAAATAGCAACAACAACCGCCACAGCAAAACCCCATGTGAGCTACAAGAACATACCTTCTTGGGGCTTGGCTTTCCGGGAACTACATGCCCACATATCATGTGATCTTTGAAACCATCTGGCTCTGGCAAGAAAGTTCTTTACAATACTTCCTCTGTCCCAGCTCCAGGGAGGTCTCGTAACCGACCTCGAATCCTGCCTGTGGTAAGAACGACCTGTCCAAATCACCAGAAACTGCCCAGTGCCGAGAGGCAGACACAGCCCTTCCAGGACATCCAGCTGGAGAACTGCACTTGTGCTGGGTGCAGGAACCTCCTGAAGCCATCAGCTGAGCTCTCTCAGTACAACTCTACGCTTCTTTCTAAAGGCTTACAGAGATCTGTTCCCAAAACATTAACAAACCGAAAACCTCCAACCAAAAAACCCTCACAAAACAACACAGAAGAGCTAACAGCGCCTTATATCAAACTGCACACAAACATACCAAAGAACCCCTCGGAGCTGTGCAATTACACCTTTCCTTCACACCATGTGCTTCCTGTCCAACAGAAACACAGAAGAGCAGCTCAAGGCACGGCTGCACCTTCTCTGTGTTGTTAGAATGTTTCCTCCACTGCTTGTGTTTTGGGTTTTTGTTTTTTGTTTTTTGTTTTTAAAATGCAGTTTTAAGCAAAAAAAAAAAAAAAGGACATTTTTTCTTTGGTACAGATGGTTGAAGACTGTCAACTAGTAGCTCCCCCACAAACCTACAGATCCTGGGTGGCTCTTTTACCGTGGTGCAGTCTGTGTCCTAGAGGTTTCCTCCAGCCCAAGATAAATTGCTCCAGTAACGGTGACGGTGAAAAATCAGGGCCCACCTGAGGCCCAGAAGCTTCAGCTTCGGGCTTTTGCTGGTGCTGCTTCTGCTGGTTAAAAGCACCAACAGAAACACCTCCCTCACCTACTTAAAGGCACACTGCTGTGCCTTATCAGCTTTGTAACCTTTGGAAATTAACACATTAATTCTACGCTAACCAATGAAGTTCAGATGCCATAAGTATCTTTCACTCGTGTTTTGCACTGATGCTCCAGATTCAGGGCTCCCCCCTCCTAAGCCCCACGCCTGCACACACGTTCTCTGAAACAGCCCGGGGCTTAATTCCTTCCCTCCAGCCCTCCGTGACCCTCTGCAGGTTCCTTGCCCCAGGAAGGGAATTTTCACTCCTGTGAACTTACAGAGATTTCATCTGGTTGAAACAGGTACAACTTCTACAACACGCAGCCTTTACCAAACACCGAGAGGGAAGGAACACCCTGAACGCAAACAGAAAACAGGTCCCACGCACGGCAGGAGTTGACAGAAAGATCAGCAGGAAAAGGCAGGGGCCACCAGAGCACAGGGTGTCACCAAAGCAGGCAAACTGGCTGCAGTGTTCCCTTTTTATCAACCCTTTACCGTGGGCTTGGCTGGCATTAAGGACAGCAGGTCACAGTGCAGGTCTGAGTGACCAGAGCCCACGTCACAACTGATTCAACTTGGTGGAGTGACCAGGACCTGCCCTCCCTGCTCATCTGGAGGGAGGCTGTTCCCACCAAAGAGATGAGACAACCTTGGCAAGATAACAATGGGACACCTTGGAAACAGAAGCAGGAAGGTCCTGTGCCAGCAGCGTGTGAAGTAATCACCTTGAACACTCTCCAGCCTGAGTTGCCACCCCTGCCGCAAAGATTTTGAAGAGAATCAATGAGTGGAATAGGGATGGAAACAGGAGTAAGAACCAAAAGACACAGCGGGAGGGGAAAGGCTGAAAGAAGAGGCTGTGCTGGTAACAACAGGCACAGTCCCAGGACAGCGATGCCAGCAGTAAATTCCATCAAAACTGGAAGGCTGGGCTGTAAGACTCAGCATGGACAACTCATCAGCTGAGAACCTTCCACTCTCACACCAAATGGACAGCAGCAAGGGATGGCACAGCACAGCACACAAACATCTATTTCAATCAAGGGAAAAAGATTCAGCAAGAAGCAACCTAAGATTTACGAAGGCTGGAGTGAGCCAGGTTCTGAGGCCAAGGGCCACCTTGTAACAGCTAAAGACATGAAAGACCTGTCCAAAAACTAGTTTATCATCACCAGTGAAGACAGAACTGACGAGACATAGTGAGGATGGGCATTTTGTCCTCATGAGTGCACACAACCGATCCTGGTCAGACCATTTAGACACATCTTGCTCCTTGTGAGCAAACGCATCATTGAGTAGTATCAGCCTGTGCACAGATTTTGCACCATAAGGCCACCTTGCTCTTTTTAACACCGTTTTTCCACCAGATGACTACGGGGACCTGCAAGACTCAGAGGAGAAATCCAGAGACACGGGACTTACTGGCTACCAGGAGCTGGACCCTGTGCTCATGGTCCGTCTTGTTCAGCACTTCCTTGCAGGTGTAGTTGCCCTCATCCTGCAGACGCAGCTCAGAGATGCGCAGGGAGCTGTTGTCCACCAGGGAGAAACGGATGTCTGGGGGGAAGGCCACCCTCGAGGAGAAGAGCGGAGGGAACGAGTGCGGGTCCCCCTGAAACCAGACCACCTCGGTTGCTTCTTTGGAGACATTTCGGCATAAAAGGAGGATGCTTCCTCCAACCGTCCCGAAGACCACTTCCTCTGTTCCTGCAAAACAGAAGGGTCGGTGTGAGGGACGTAGGGAGCCAACAAAGCCCTCTTCAGTCAGCAAAGATCTGGACATCTGATATGGAATCACTGAATCTTCTGGATTGGAAGGGATCTTCAAGATCGTTGAGTCCAGCCCTCCAAACCCACCACTAAACCATGTCCCCCAGCACCAGGTCTGCCTGTCTTTTCAATACCTCCAGGGATGGCGATTCCACCACTTCCCTGGGCAGCCTGTTCCAGCGCTTGAGAACCCTTTTGGGTGAAGGATTTTCCTCTTAATTTCCATCCTGAAACCTCCCCTGGCGCAACTTGAGGCCATCTCCTCTCGTCCCATCCCTTGGTACTTGGGAGAAGAATAAGATAAAAAGAGAATGCTGCAGCTTTCTTTTGAGGAGTTATAGAGAGCATTTGCCCTTATAACCCACTATAAGGTTAATGTTTATCAACCCTCCAAGGGAACTCTTTTAAAAAAAAAGTACTTGGAGGCCTCTTTCTATCGACCCCTTCAGCACCTCCCTCTGAGGGGAGCTCCCCTCAAGCACAGGGCGGACCGAGGTGCCGGTCACACACCGCCACCGCTCCCTTTCCCTCAGCCCCGTCGCTCACCCGCCGCCTCCCGCCGCGGCACCAGCCTCCAGACGCAAAGGACGAGGAAGAACCGGGCTGGCGGCGTCCCGCCGGGAAGACGCATCGCCCTGTGCCGCTGCCACCACGGCCTCCCACCTCGGGGAGGCGGTGCTGCCTGGCCTCCGCCCCGGCGAGCAGGTAGGGGAGGGCGGGCTCGCCGGGGCCGGTGCAGGTGTGATCGTCTATCAACCCCAGAGCACTGCTCGCTATTTTGGTGCCCCCGGACCCTCGCCGCCATCTTGGGCACCCCCCGACCCCCGCCGCCATCTTGGGCAGCCCCCCTCAGAGCGGCCCGGGGGCGGTGTCTCTCCCCCGGGAATGTTTAACGCGAGGAATATGGTGTTTCCTGAGGGCAAAACTAAGTGAAGGTAGCCAGCTTCGGTGGAGAGCAAGTCTTGTGAGGAACGGCTGAGGGAGCTGGAGGTGTTCAGCCTGGAGAAGAGGAGCCTGAGGAGAAACCTGGCTGTCCACAGCTCCCTGACAGAAGGGTGTAGCTAGGGGAGTCGGTCTCTTCTCCCAAGGAACGGGCAACTGGACAAGAGGAAACGGCCTCAAGTTGTGCCAGGGGAGGTTTAGGACAGATACTAGGAAAAATTTCTTCACCAAAAGGGTTGTCAAGCATTGGAACAGGCTGCCCAGGGAAGTGGTAGAGTCACCATCCCCATGAGGTGTTTAAAAGCAGGGTGTGGGTGGTGCTGAGGGACGTGGTGTACGGGGTGGGTTTTATCAGTGTAGAATTCTACAGCCAGAATCAGTCAGAATCAGTGTAGAATCTCCTAGTAGAATTCTACGATTCTAATTCAGCCACTTGGAGATACCCCAAAAAGCAGCGGGAGCGGGAAGAACAGTGATAGATGACTGTGAACAAGGCCACAAACTGGATGATTCGTGGGCATGGGCAAAAAAACCCAAATGATAAAAAAGGCAGGCGGCAGGTAAACCAAGGCTGGAGAGAAGGGGAGCGCAGAGCAGGAGGGGCTGGGAGGAGGATGCAGGGCGAAGGGTGAGCTTCAATAGCTGGGGGAGACAGACAGCGAGGAAGGGAAAGTTATGAATATTTTCAGTTTCCATAAAGCTCTCCCTGGGATTCCCAGGGATGGATAGAAGGAAGTCAGTTTTGTGGGTGCCCATCCTGGGGAGGTTCAAGGCCAGGCTGGATGGGTCTGGTGGGAGGTGTCCTTGCCCAGGGCAGGGGGTGGCACTGGGGGGCTGTAAGGTCCCTTCCAACTCCAGCCATTCTGTGATTCTGTGAATTTTGGCAGTGGATCGTTGGGGGAAATTGCCCTAAGGACAGGTGGTTTTTTTGCCGACTGATGCCAAGCAGACCCAATGGCCCTCGTTGCCCACCATTGCAGAAAAAGGCTTCCAGGGTGGTTTATTTTCTGTAATAATTTATAGATTACTTCCCCGTGTGAGGGCTGTGAGGCACGTGGGTACCCTCGGAGACACCGCCGGGGTGAGGCACAAGGCGGCCAGCTCTCCAGCAGCCGTGGGCGAAGGCGTGCTGAGATGCGCAGGGCTGGCCCCGCCGGCCCGTGGCACGTCAATTAAACCAATTAACAGTAGGCGAGGCGGGGGCGGCTGCGGAGGGTGGCTGCGGCGCCGGGGCCGCCCGCTCGGGGGCGCCACAACCTGCCGGAGCGGGGGGAGGTGGGCGGCGCGCCACAGCCAATGGGAGCGGAGCGTGGTTGCGCCGCTGCCAATGGGAGCGGGGCGTGTGGGCGGTGCCTCCAGTGGGAGCGCTGGGGAGCGCGGCGCGGGTCAGAGGTGGCGGCGGTGCGGTGGGGTAGTCATGCCGGTGGAGTTGGCGCTGTGGAGCGGGCCCCTCAGCCTCACCGAGGTGGAGCAGAAGCCGGCGCACCCGCTGCGGGTCAAGTATGGCTCCGTGGAGATAGACGAGCTGGGCAAAGTGCTCACGCCCACCCAGGTGAGCTGGGCCCGGGCCTCCCTCTCGGGGCTGCGGCAAAATGGCGGGAGGCGGCTGGGCCTCCTGGGCCTTCGCTCTAGCAGCCCCCATCGGGGGAAGGGGAGAGCCGCCCAGCTTCGCTGTCGGCTCTCGTGGGGAGGCGGCGTGGTCGGGCCTGGCTCCGCACTGCACGGAGATCCCGGAGGCTCTCATAGATAGGCCGGCTGGGAGCTGGCTCTGATGGCCTTGAGCTCCTGGGGTGTTGGTGCTGCCAGCGCTGGGCGCCGGTGGCCGCTGTGTGTGTGGCTGGCGCGGGCGGTGCAGTGCAGGCAGCAGGGCTGGCTGCTCGTGGTGTAACGCTGTCGTTCATCCAGGTCCAGCATCGCCCCACCAGCATTGAGTGGGATGGCTGTGATCCCCAGAAGCTTTACACCCTGGTTCTCACGGACCCAGATGCTCCCAGCAGAAAGGACCCAAAGTTCAGGTAACGCGGGTGGGCGTTCCCTGTCTTGCCTAGGGAAAGTGGAGCATCCCTCTTGGGGTTAGCAGAGGCTTAGAAGGAAGTCAAGAATGTGCTCTGCTGGAGACGCAGTGGTGAGGCTGGGGCTTGGGTTAGAAACAATGTCCTTGCATCTCTCCTTGAGGCAGGGACAGCCTGGGGAGGAACAGCTGCTTTTGCCAGGGGTGTTTTGAGGTCTGTCATAGCTTATAGACGTGCAGCATCTGGCACTCGCTCTAACATAGCACAAGTCAGAATTCAGTTGGTTGGTCTGTCTTTCCTAGCAGTGGAGTCTGCAACCTGGGTCCAGCTCACCTTTCCCAAATCAGGGTCAGCAGCATGTGGAATACCCATTCTGAACTGTCAGGCTCCGGGTTTCCTGGAGCTGTGAGGCAGGAGGACAGAGCTGGTATGGACAGGCCCTGCATCCCAAAGGAAGAAGCTGCAGGACTGGTGATTTTTGGAACAGCGGCCACCCTGCACTGACACCTCAGGGAAAAGCAGCAGCTCAGAGTGACGAAAGGGTCTGTGCTGGGGCCTGACCGTTTGCTGCCGCCTTCTTGCAGGGAGTGGCATCACTTCTTGGTGACCAACATGAGAGGCAACGATGTGGGGAGCGGGACGGTGCTGTCGGATTACGTCGGCTCCGGCCCTCCCAAAGGAACAGGTACTGGGGCCCGTGCCCTGGGCACTGGGGGGGGTCACACCTGGGGGTGCTGTGTGGCTGGGCCCTGTCCCCTGGGAGGACGCCCAGTGTGGGCACCGTGGGTGGCGTGCCCTTTGTGACACAGCGTGCCCCCCAGGGCTGCACCGCTACGTGTGGCTGGTGTACGAGCAGCCCCAGCAGCTGTCCTGCGATGAGCCCGTCCTCTCCAACCGCTCGGGGGACAGACGAGGGAAGTTCAAGGTGGCTTCTTTCCGTGCCAAGTACCAGCTGGGGGCACCGGTGGCGGGCACG
>VXBW01002231.1:117447-202720 GCA_013400375.1 Thinocorus orbignyianus
TTCACCCTGCTGGGGACGCAGCCTGGGGGTCTCTCCCCAGCAGCCACCCAAATCCTACCTTTTGTTCTAGATGCGCCCTGCGCAGCGACACCCGCTGCTCCAGCTTCTGGAGCTCCCTTTCGTGCTGTGCTTCTGTCTGCATCTTAATCTTGCTCTGGTAGGCGTTGAGCAGCTCCATCTCCTGCTGGAGTTGCAGTCTCAGGGCTTGGCATTCCGCTTCCTGGGCCTCGTCCAGCCGTAGCTGTAAGATCACGGGGGGAGAAGAAAATAACACTCAAACTTCCACCGGTGACTCCTCGGCTCCGACGCAGGCGACGCTGCGCTGCCTGCCTGCCTGCAGCCCCGGGCGTGGGTGACAGGATGGAGGAGGCAGGGAAGGCTGCAGGAGCGCTGCGCCCACAGGGAGGCAGGAGCCTCCGCAAAGATTCCGTCTAAACCCCCACGCAGGAGGGGTTGCCGGGGGAGGCCACGTGTGCTGCAGGATGTTCATGACAAGAGGCAAAGTCTCACCTGATGCACTATTTAAACACTGACAGAATCACAGAATGGTTGGAGTTGGAAGGGACCTTCAAGATCACCCAGTGCCACCCCCTGCCCTGGGCAGGGACACCTCCCACCACACCAGGTTGCTCCAAGCCCCATCCAGCCTGGCCTTGAACCCCTCCAGGGATGGGGCAGCCACAGCTTCTCTGGGCAGCCTGGCCCAGGGTCTCACCACCCTCACAGCAAAGAGGTTCTTCCCCACATCTCAGCTCAATCTCCCTTCTTTCCATTTAAAACCCTTCCCCCTCGTCCTGTGGCTCTCCTCCCTGATCAGGAGTCCCTCCCCAGTTTCCCTGGAAGCCCTTTAGGGACTGGAAGGGGCTCTAAGTTCTTGGAGCCTTCTCTTCTCCAGGCTGAACCTCCCCAGCTCTCTCAGCCTGTCCTCACAGCAGAGGGGCTCCAGCCCGTGGAGGATCTCCATGGCCTCCTCTGGACCCACTCCCAACAGCTCCATGTCCTTCCACTGTTGGGAGATTCCAAAGCTGGACAAAGTACTCCAGGTCGCTCACCATCCAGTCGGTAGGACGGGAGGAATCTGGTGCTTCAAGGACTGGTGGCCCCAACTGTGCCCCTCCTCAGGGAGGGATCCCCCACCCAGGGACAGGAGGGGAACCTACCGCTTGCGAGGCCATCATCTCGTTGATGCTCTGCTCGTACTGCTCTGCCAGGATGGCGAGCTTCCTCGTCTGCTCGTCCTTCAGACTCTTCAAAATTGTCTTGTGCTCACTCTTTGGAGTTACTTCCAGCTGGTGATTCTTCAGTGCTTTGTACTGCTTAGTCTGCACTTTGCATGTGTCCTGGAACTGCTTTTTGATCTGCATTTCCATAGCCTGCCAAGGAAGGAACCACGTGAAGAAGACAAGGAGCTTTGGGAATGGAAAGGTTAAAGTAAATCCAAACCAGGTGGGTTAGTGAGGACAACCATAGCTCCCCTGTGCTCCACAGCCAAATAACAACCAGCATCACTTCAGGTCCTGCTCAGCACCAGCCACAGGCCTGAGCCAGCAACACCATCCACCAAGCCCATCCATCCACCTCCTGCAGCTTGCCCAGCCCATCACCCCTCCTCCTGCCTCCCCAAAAACTTGTTTGCTTTTCCAGGGCCTCCCATGTTGCTGCATCCCCCTCTCAGCCACGTGCTACGCAGAGGCCACAGACCCCGGCACTAGTGCGGGTGTGACAAAGCACCAGAAAGCAACGTGCTTTTTGGAACATTCAGAGGAGGAACAGAAATCCCCCGCAGCTCAGAGGCTTCTAACCAACCTGTGGCTGCCCCAGGACACAGCACGGGCGTCAGGACACCCACAGCCCTCTCTCCTCCTCTCTCTCTCTCTGACTTGGACAACGAGGACACATCACCCAACCCCTCTCCATATCCAGGTTTATGGGTCATCACCAGCAACGGCCTGAGGAACGCACAGTCCCATCAGAAGCAAATTCCATAATACTTCATTAAGGACTAGCCTAATTTCACCCCGCAGCCTCAATTAGCACAGCACTTAAAAAATAAATAAATCCTCAGTGAGCTCTTTGCTGCAACAGCCTCCAACTTCCTTATACCAGAGCAGCCCAGCGCAAAGGAGAAGGGATCCACTGGTGGAGAACGGTGGCTCTGGAGCAGGGACACAGCACGGAGGAGGCAGCGAAGCACAGAGGGTGGGAGAGGAGGGAGAAAAGCTCCCGGGCACCTTCAGGTTCTTTGGTTGCTGCCGGAGCTCCATGAAATGCTTCCTGTGCAGCTCCCGCTCTCGCCGCTTGTTGTACTCCAGCTGGTTCTCCAGCTCAGTCTGGTGCTGCAGCCGGATCAGGTCCATGCGCAGCTTCTGCAGCGTGTGCAGCTGCCTGTACTCCAGCTCGCGCGTCGACTCGTCGTGCCGGATCAGCATGGCGTGCTCCATCTCCTTCTGCGTCCGCTTCTTGTTTAACTCCTGCAAGAGAAGGGAGCAGAGCACCAGGTGAGAGCTGAGGAGTGATCCCCTCTGTCCCGAGACCCGCAGTGAGGCCGTGAGCCCGGGGATCCCAGTCACAGCATCCCGGACTCCCACAAGCCACAAGGAAAGACAGAC
Organism: Thinocorus orbignyianus; assembly: GCA_013400375.1. Lineage (NCBI taxonomy): Eukaryota > Metazoa > Chordata > Aves > Ciconiiformes > Thinocoridae > Thinocorus > Thinocorus orbignyianus. The sequence goes on from VXBW01002231.1 coordinate 120,057, forward strand.
CCAGCAGCAGGATGGGAACACGCTGACCAAGCGGTCACCAACACACACCCACCCATCCATCTATCCCACTCTCCTTCCCTCCCAGACCTTCTGCTCTGGCAGATCCCAGCTCTCTCGGGGTGTCCCCAGCAGGTGGCACTGGGACATGGCAGAAGCCCCCTGTGAGAATCACTCCTTTTTAATGGATCCATCCCGGGTTGCTCAGAGCTGGGGGCACTGACAGAGCCCGGGGCCCTGATTTGCCTGGTTTAGTTACCCTGAGCCTCCACTAGCCCCGGGGGAATGGGGCTCCTCATGCAGCCCTAATTCTGGAATGGTCAGAGTAGAACTGAACAGCTCCCACACGCCACGGGAGGTAAGAAAAGGTAATTTGATTTATCCCTGCGAACGGGTGGGCTCTGGCCCCAGAAGCAGCACGGTTCTTTTTAAAACTGAGTGCACAGCCCAAGCCTGGCACAGTTCCGTGACCTGCAGGTACCAGCTCCCGCAGCACAGGGCACCCCTCGCCGAGGTACAAGCCAAGGAGAGGCGAGACACCAGATTCTCTCCCCGATTGTTACTATTTCTGTCTCCAGGTATCAGCAGCAACCTTGTGGAGCAGGGAGCTGGATCCAGCTGGAACCCCTCTGCCTCTGTCCCCCAGCTCTGGGGCTTACAGACCGGCAGCCGCGCTTCACGCCAGGCTGAACCGGGCACGGTGCGGGGGCTGCTCGCCTGACACACACAGCCCAGCACAGGCAGCGCGGCCCACGCTGGCTCACTCTGACCAGTTTCTGCAGCAGAAGTGGGGAAAAAAAAAATAATCTAATGTTTCTGAGTTGTTGCCTGTAACCCTGTTGTGATTCTCAACATCAGCACCTGCCAACAGGCACTTCCAGCCCCTTCGGCTGCTGCCGGCAGGAGAGGTTTAAGCCGGGAGGATGGGGCAGGAGACAGGCCTGTTCCCACCTTCTTGGCCATGAGTATGTTGCATGTATTTACATTTAAGCCAGGCAAGATCAAAAATTAGATCTGATGTGCTCAGGACAGGTCAGGCCAGCTTCTCTCATCCCCATTCCAGGTCCCACAGCATGAACTTCACCTCTCTCAAACACTTTCCCACTTCACTGCTTAGTGGGGATGTTACTTTCAGGAAATAAACACTAGATCATTCTAAAAATTAGGTGATTCTTGTAAGAGCTTAAATGCAGGAGCTCAGCAGAGTGTTTCCTGGTTAAAATACCACATCAGGCAACTGAATTCTGGTCTCTTCCCTGCCCCATAGCTCACACGCTGGGATAAGGGGGCCCAAATCTGATTTTTCAGCCTCCTTCATTTTCAGGGTGCCCAAGCTGAGATGTCTGATGTGACCCGAGCCAAAGCTCCCAAAAGGTAAAACACAGGGCAGCGTTAAATACGCCACAAAATTGGATGGCAGCAGGATAAATACATGATTATTAGAAATTCTGGAGCACACACTCACTCTGAGCCTTTAAAATGCCTTCTCATTGGGTAGTCTTTATCCAAGATTAACATTCATGAAGAATTTAGGTATTACAGTGATGACCACAGAAAAATGTAAGAGTTCTTCCTCCAGTGGTGTTTGAGCACGGGCAGCCTGTAAGGCAGGGGTTAATAACCAAGCAAGATTCTGAATAGTTTCTCATGAACGGAGTATCGCCCGTGCTGTGCACCAACCTGAAGAGCCCAGTGGAAAAGCAGCAGACCACCAGAATGCAGGCAACAAGAGAGGACTGATTGGTTTTTTCTATGTCTTACGATTGTAGCATTTCATTCTGCCACATCAATGTTGTTCTTTTTAAGGTTAAGAACACCTATTCCATCCTCACGTGATGCCCTCTCTGCCATGCCCCAGCTTGTCCCACAGCTGGCTCTGGCATTCACTGTGGCATGAATTGTGCAAGGAGCACAACAGGACCCCCCAAAATCTAATGCCCAGGGCTCAGAGGAAGGATCTGGCCCGGGAGGGGTGGCACATGTAGCTGTTCTGTCTGTCAGCGGCGCTGCCCCTCCCCACAGCCGGGGGAAAACTATTCCCCAAAATACATCTCCTATCTTTTTCTCAGCTCTGTTTAGCAACGGGAAGCATGAAGATCTAATGTCAGTCAAACTGTTTGAGAGAGACAGAGCTCAAACAATTAAGGAAATGCTTGGGAAAGGACATGAAGAGTGTCCTACCTCCCGAATGTTCTGCTGCTCCATCTCGTGCCTCTTGATCATCGTTTTTCTCTTGAAGAAACGGCAGTTTTTGTCGTAGTAGAGTCTCTGCTGGCTGAGAAGATGGGCCTCCTCCTCAGCCTGTGTGTGCTGCAGGTTCTCTTTATGTTTGGATATTCTTTCTTGCTTCTCTTTCTTGGGCGTGCTGTGGTCCTCATTCATTTCCTGCGTGCACAGAGGGGCAAAGCAAGACTTCCCTCAGCACCACAGTGCCATGGGACCAAGAGGACCTTCAGCCACTTGCTACCCTCTGCCAGTCAGTTCACAAAAGGACACCAAAAGTCCTCACCAAAATTCTCCCACCTCTACGTTCTCAGCAAGCACCTGATTTTGCGATGCGCTGGAGACGCTGTGCTTCAGTCATGCAAACTGGGATAAGTTAAGCTATAGCCTAAGTTACTGCTTTTTCTAATTCATGTAAGCAATCACAGGGCTTTCAGTCAAGTGACATCTAAATGGCTGCTCTGATGACTTACAGCTTTAGCCAAGAACTCCCCACAACCAGCAGATGAGGAAAAAGGGCAAGAAGAATTCTCTACGAAGCCCCATTTTTCCCTCATCAGCCTTGGTTTCAAAGCTTCTGCTCCATAGCAGCTCGCAAAGGCACCTCTGGCACCCTCACAGATTATTCTAGAAACACTGTCAGATGCTCCCAGTTCCTCAAAGTTTACCGAGGACCTAAATTTGCTTCCAAGCATGACGGTGTCCCTTAAACCCCTGGGCTGGCCCAGCTTTATCAAAACCAAAGTGTAGTTCCTGTTCATTCCACACCCCTTCAGCCCTGAAGATGACGGTTTCTTGCCTCTTTAATCTTTTCCTTGCAAAGCTTGTATTGTTTCTTCTGACTTTCTAAAAAGGTCGCCAGGTCTTTCTTTTGCTGAGCCAAAATCTGTTGCTGGAATTTCTTTTCATCTGCTGCAGCTGCCTTTGCCTGCAAGGCACAGAGAGAAAAAAAAAGAACACCAAAGGGTAAGGAGCAGGTACTGAATCCAGCACAAATCAGCCTTCTGGTGCCCCAGTTCTGCTCTGTCATTCTCCTGTCACGGTGTCAGACAAAGCCACGAGTGGTCGATCACATGAAACCCCCATAATGCCCACAATACATTTAAGAGCTTCCTCATGCTCCTTCCCTCTCCAACCAAAACCACCCCAGAGGGTAAATCCTCACCAGTTTACTGTGTGGATTAACACGTTGGTTTTTGAACAGACCGAGTACCAGTTCTGTCACTGCCTCAGCTGTGAGGAAGAAGCCCCCTCCAAGGTCTCCACACAGTCTGTTCACCTCCCTGAGCTGGCTGTTGGCAGTGACAGTGCTGGCTGATGCCAGTGGAGGACCCATCATATCACAGAATCATGGAATGGTTTGGAATGGACCTTAAAGCCCATCCAGTCCCACCCCGCCCTGGGCAGGGACACTTCCCACCGGAGCAGGTTGCTCCAAGCCCCATCCAGCCTGGCCTTGAACCCCTCCAGGGCTGGGGCAGCCACAGCTTCTCTGGGCAACCTCGTTTTGTAGCTGGGAAGCTCTGTCACACGACTGGTCCAGGGCAGCTCCAGACAGTGTCCATGCAGGGTACGGAAGAACCTGGGGTTTAAGCAGCACTTCCACAGCCTTTTCCCAGAGAACTGGGTGCATCTCTCCCACCAATCTTCTCCTGCAGAGCACATGACTCTACTCACCTCTTTCTCCATCACAGCCACTTGCTTCTTGGCCAGCTTCTCCAGCTCAATGGACGAGTTGTTGGCATGCGTCTCCACCTCCTTCTGCAGCTTGAGGCGGTGCTCGTCCATCTCGGCCTTCAACTTGTTCTCCAGGGCGATCAGCTGCTTCTGGTGCTGGCGCCGCATCCGCTTATATCCTGACATCTGTTCCCGCAACTCGTTCTCCTGCTCATGCTCGTGGATCTGTCTTGTAACCTGGTGTCAGGGAAAGAGGAAGAAGTGCTACATGGTCTTCTCCACAGGACAACCTACCTCCATACTGGGTGCTTACCTGTAACCACGGCCCTGCTTTGCTGTCCTCAACTTTCAGGGAATGCTGTTCCAGGTTTCAGCGTGGGCTATTGCTTAACACCACAAGTGAGGCCAAAAATTTTCCCCTCCTGATTTTTCCCCCTCCAGCTTTAATGACAATTTTATGTGTGTTTTCAGTGACACAGCAGAAAAATGTCATGTTATGAATAAAGGAAACACCAGGTTACTTCTGGAAACAAAGGTGGCCGCTGGAACAACCTTCTTCAGACACAGGACTTAAATTATGAGGGTGACATGGACTTAACAAGACGGTATTCATTTTAGAAACCCCCCGACCCAGCCATCCTTTCCTTCCTCTCCAGTTCAGTCCCTCAATATTTGTATCTTCTGCAACGAGTGGAGCCTCCTTCAAAATTTCTTCTTAAAATTCCAGAGGATAGCAGCCTGAGCTCATTCCCTACCGGAACTGAAAGTTTTCTAACAAGGGAACACTGTTCTGGAACTGTGTGCTCTTAACGAGATCCATCAGATGGTCTAAGCAGATTTTTAAAGCCTGCTCAGCTGAAACAAACTCACAAGTTCCACATTCATTTCCATGCCTAAGTGCATCCATGTGAAAGGAGGAGGAAAACTCCAGTAAGGTGTGCCAAAAATTTTCAGAAGAAAATGCAAATGGTAAAGCTTCCATTTCAAAAGAAAGAAGTGTCCAAGACTGGTATTTTTAGTTTTCATACAGTCTCAGGAACATCACATACGAAGTTCTGCTGATATTTCATGACAGACCTGGGAGCCAAAAGGCACATGCGTGGAGCTGCAGGCTGATTATGTGCCAGAAGACCTCTTCCCTTTCACACTTAACAAGGATGAAGTAAAGAGCTTAAGGATGAGGCAAAGAGCTCAGCCCTTTGAAGGTGACCAACAGTCCTTCCTGCAGCCTGCAAGAGCCCAGCCATGAATTTCTCCATGGTAGTCAAGAGAAAGAACTGGTACCTGCTGCAGCACCGCTGCCATTTGAAGGCTGTTGTTCAGAGATCTTCAAAGCAAATTCAGATGCAGGACGGGAGGCACCTAGAGACCCCGGGAGGCTCAGAGACGCAGGATGGGATGCACCTACGGATCCCAGGAGGCTGAAGTTCAACAGAAGAGCTGCTGCTTTACCAAGCAGCAAACCAAGCCCACGTGCCATCAGCCCTGTGCTTCAGGACTAGTAGCTGACAGGAAGCAGTGATGGAGTCGGAGCTCCAAAATCAACAAGTCTAACACCACAACTGATGTGTCAGCTAAGGCAGACAGCAGATTGCCACCTGCCTCAGCTCAAGTAACCACCAACGCTTGGGAGAGGTGTGAAGAGGAGGTTAGGAAGAGCCTTCCTAAAGCCTTCACCTTCAAACAGGTGAGCAACAATTTACAGTAAATCGTTACCAGCCAAGAAAATTACAGCCAGAGTTCAGGAATAGAAACAAGACATGAAAGAACAGAGCTCCTGAAGTGGGCAGTCACTATTGTCCCCCCCAACCCTTCCAAAGACCACCACGGAGAGAAAACGAAAGATATAATTGCAAAGAAAACAAAGAACTAGTCTGACCACGGTGCCATGTCAGACTCAGCCACCAGCAAGTGAACTCAAACATCAACTCCGAGGCAAGCGGCGATATGTAAATCACGTCCTTCTGGTACAAGGAATTTTGGGATGTTATTGTGAAGAGGACTATTTGAAGCCAATATACTGACGCCTCAGCAACTGGTGTGACACAGCAGCCCTCAAAGGCTGGGGAGCAGGTATGGGAATGGGACCCACGCCAGGTCTGTACCAGGAATACCTGAGACTGTAGAAGCAGCCACAAAGAGGGTATCAGCCCTGTGCACTGCTGGAGTTCAAAAAGCTTTGGTTTTGTCAGGTGTAACAGCAGCTACACTTCCCAGAAGCTGGTAAGCATTTGTAGGAACCTGCCTATTTCAGTCAAGGCGGGCAAGAATAAGATCTCTGACAGAAGCTTCCAGGTAATGAAAGTTTCTTTGAGAAGGCATCCAAGTTGTGAGGGACAGATGTCAGGTGAGACAGGCAAACCCCCAACTTTTGACATCTGCCATTTACTACATGAAATGACACACAACTTGCAGAGACCCGGCTTCGCTGGGGACTCGTGTTGACACGGGAACTGCCACACAGCGCTATGAGATCTGCCTGCAGGTGCTACTTTTGAGGCCCGGCCTTTCTGGGAACAGTGGGACGTTCCACACAGCGCACCCCATTCCACCAAGTTGGCAGAACAAAGCAAACAGCAAGAGTGTAAGGAAAAAAAACCAAACCAAAAATGGCCCTAGGAATCCACTTGCAACTTTTCCAGTCTCCCCTTTGGTCTAATCTCCACGATGTTTAAAACACGCACTTGTTTTATCCAGTGAGAACCATTAAACCTTTGTTCTTATTTTTTGCTGCTCCTGTGCACCCCATTTCCAGTTCCACTCAACTTGTCTCCATCAGGACAAGAATTCCATCTTGGAAAGGCTTCACATTTAGTCTGGGATATTTATCCCCAACAACAGGATGAAATTACTTAATTACAACACTAGCTAATAAAGTCTTGCAGTCACAGCAGAAGATGAGACATTAGAAAGTCAGAGGAAAACAAAGGCAGACAAGAGAGGAAGCACAGACTTGGTGGACATTCTGTGGATTTAGTGTCTGCATGCGCATGCTGATGGCCTCACTTATCACCACACTCTCTAACCCAGACCAACACTCTCCAGAACTCCGTCTTCAAAGACAAGGTCTCCCAGAACGGAAGAAATTGGAAGAAGTGAACATTAGTTACTGAAAACGACTAAATCCGTACCAGAGCAGTGCCCCAGACCAAGCAGGCCAACACACCAATGAATGAAGGATTATGGTTTTTAAAATGAAGCCCTTCGTGAATTTGAGCGACCATTATTAAAAGAGAGTTTGGACAAGTTGCAGTAATCACCTTTCAGGTGTTCTTAGACAAAAACACTTGGAATTTTACAAGCATTTTACAGACATAATCCCACAGATGATGATGGGAAAATAGATGACAACTGAATGGGTCATTGCAAAATTTGTGCTCCGCATAACCAGAAAATGTCAACATCCTTTAAAGAAGAAACCTGCTGTTTCCTGAAGCTCTATCTGCAGCAGGCAATAATCAATAAGGTCACCAGCAGAACCAAAAAACCTGCATAAAACAGGACAGCTTTTATTAAGGCGAGACACATTTTCGGTTTCTTATCTCTGTATCTTTGGCAGACACAGAACTGAGATGAGAGATGCTTTTTCCAACCTACTCCCACAGGCAATTCACTTGCCATAAAAATCCAAACTTTCCGTTTCATCCCTCCAAGACTTCTGCTTTATCTAAGGAAGTTGGGCTCACTCCTCCTCCAAGCCAGCAGCTCTTCAGAGATCCCTCTTCTACATTGTTTAACCAAGACAGCGAACATAGGGGTGGTTATTCTCACCTCTCAATAACCAAGCGAAGTACTGAGCTGCCCTTTGCTGGATGAGGCAGAGAACTGAGCAGCAGAAGAACTTTGAGATGAGAAAGAACAAGTTCAGGATTTTCAGAGCAAAGGTCTATGAAGGCAGCAGCTACATGAGTCCATCAGGAGGAACTCAACCACACAGAATAAGACGTCTACTGCTTCAGCAGAAGAGGGTGCAGGAGAAGAGCAATCATGTAACTGTCCCCTGGTTTTGGAGTCACACTGTCCTGCTGTCATTTTAATGGCCACGTACAGAGAAGGCTGCTCACACGGATCCAGGTGTTTGGCTTTGCAGACCTGGGATGAGATCACGTAATTCTTTTGCTGACATTTGGATTTCAAAGAGAACGCCAGTGCCTTCGATTGAGTCCACACTGTCTGATCTTTCCATAAAATTTTAACTATTAGATCATTTCATTTGGAAACTGTAAAAGCAGCTATCGAGGAAATGCATCAGGTGGGGGGGAGTCGAGGGATCAGGCGTGAGAGACATCCAGAAAGGCACACTGATGTGTTTCTGCACATACTTAAAACACACCTTTCATCTGAAAACGTTGACAGGCGTGTAGTCTTATCAACACACAGAACCTCCACCCTTCTTTTTAAACACAGCTTTCTGAGGCTGTGCTTAAGTCTTTCAAGGCTCAGATTTCTAGTTGTAACTTTTAATTTATGAATCACTAATAGTCTGCAAAATAATCTGGAGATGTAGTAGGCAGCTGATCTCCATTTCAGATAGTACCTTTCACTGCAACAGCAGAAATACACAGGGTATTTTCCACCACTACTGCAAGGGAGTGACTGTCACTACTGCCATAAGTAAAACATGCTAAAAATAATGTTTAAAAAAGGGGTGGTTGGGTGGTCCACACAATGACCAAAGAGAAAAGCAGTCCAAAAAGAGTGACTATTAAAATGGCTATTTGAATTAAGACCAAAGACCAGCTCCTTCAGCTTTCTTAACCACATTTGCTCATTTCTTGTTCAATTTTTTTTTTTTTTTAACCTGAATAACATCAAACCACCACTGAAAGACTAAAGAGTTAAATTCCCAACCTGTTTCTTTGTGGGTAGCTCATTTCAGCACTTTATCTGGAAGCCTGTCCAGTTTTCTTCTCATTCACGGGACACTTCTACAGAGCAACAGGGCAGAGGACTCCCACTTAAAACCACTGGAACATCTGGAGGGTAGAGCTGTCTAATGCGGTTCTCCTACCTGTAAACCCTTCCTCTTGCCAACTCGTGCTTGGTTTTGGAACAAGATCCAAATTCCAAATTGAGTGCATCCTTTTGGAAACGTCAGTCTTTTCTCCACCTGTAATATCCTGATCTGAGGGTGACTAACAAGGACTCGAGCACCCGAGAGCCTGGACTCCTCCACCAGGAACTGCTGTGAAGCACCATGCACACCCCCCAGCCCCCAGACTCCGTGCTGTTCCTCTCTGACGCTGCCTCCTCTCAGGTTGGTGAGGTGGTGTTCAGCAAATAACACAGGGAGAAGGTTTTACACCCAAATATCATCCCATGTTATTGAATTTAGGGTCAGAACACTCCCTTTTTCTGATGCCCTGCAATACAGGCCACCTGATGCTCTCAACTGCATAACCTCTCTGTGCCCTGTGGCTGAGAGACCAGCTGATGGGCGGCAGCAGCAGCAAGGTAGGGAACCATCAAAGCTTGTTGATTTGCTTAGGTTTTAAGACTGTAGGCTTTCAAGCCCCATTCACACAGGATTCACTTTTTTAAGATACCGCTGAAAGAGTGAATTAACACAGAGAGATGAAAACAGTCTGAATTTCTGGTTCAACACTATAAATTTCAGACACGTTTAGGTCATTGTCCCCACAGAAGCTACCTGTCTGGCCTTGCCCTCCATGTAGTTATTTAAGCAGGAGAGAAGGAGGCAGAGAAGTTTCCTCTTGGCCAGGAGAGCAGCGGCATTTGGTGCCCACTGACAGTGGTGATGGAATGCACGGTGACAAAAAGCGTGCCGGTCGGCACCTCACACCCAGGCACGGTCACTGGCATTCTTTATGTGCTGTGCCATAGCTGTCAACTTAGCTTTTTTTTACTTCTAGATTGGTGTTTTGGAACATAAACAGGTATAAAGAAACAATTATTAATGGGAGAGCCCATCACAAGGTGAATGAACTCAAATGAAATGCAATATTTCTGTTGTAAACACAGGAGAACTTCTCCCCCATGTATATCCTTGAAACCTGAGTACCAGTAACACCTCCTGTAATACCAAGGTGGTGCTTTGGGAACCTCCCTCTATACTGGGAGGGGAGTTTGTGTGTATATGATGGGGACAGTCAGGCGTCTCCTTGGTAAATACTACCACGTGCTTTTCCAAAGGTCTGCTGGCCAGTAAGCTAACTGGTGGGACTTCCTTCTCCCCCAAAAGACACTGTGGTATCCAGTGGCTCACCCTAAGCTCACCCTAAACCCTCTCAGGAAGAGCCCAAACGCGCTCCACCAGAGCATGTTCCACAGAAAACTATGAAAACGGAAGTTCTCCAAAAAGCCTACCACCTTCCCCATCCAGTATTAATTTTATCTTTATCGTCACTCAGTCACTGAATCAGAGAAATTCAGCAGATCCAAGTGACTAAGGAATTACAGTAGACACAGCCCCAGCCCCACGGGAGGCTGCCATGGGATTTATGAGTGACCTTGGGACACTGGCTGTCTTCCCCAGAGCCAAGAGGTCTGGCAAAACCTCACAGTCCATACCAACATCTTCCGTCAACTCCCAAGGTGGCCTCGCCATGCAAAGCCACCCGAGTTGCCCAGGGATGACATTCTGAAGGAGGACAGGAGTTACGGGCTCTGCTGCTGAAGGCAGGACAGAAGGTGCAGCAGCTCTCCACAGAGAGTAAGAAAATACGAATATATTCAACACACATATTTATTTATCAATCAAATTGTGAATACGTTTGGAGTATAATACTTGAGCCATTCATCATTTCTTCCCTCCAGCCAACCTAACTAGATCCTACTCTCATTCGCTCAGTGCAGGCAATAGTGTTGGCACCACTGGATGCATGCACACATACACACAGGAGAAAAATTCACAAGGCAGAGGGTGTCCAGGAGACCAGAGATGCTGCCTGTGTCAGGTGTGCTGCACAAAATCCTCTAATGAACACATTTCTAGGTCACTCTTTTAACTGGGGGGTAGGAGGGAGGGAAGGGGGAGCAGGGGACACTGACCTGGGACACACTCAGGGAACAGTATCCAGAAATACCCCCGGCAAAAGGCAGAACTGGGATGCTCCCCTCAAATCTCAGCCTGTGAAACATCTGGATAGAAACCCGAATGCCACAGCATCATTTCAGATTTTAACAGCAGCAGCAGCAACCACCACACAGAGAAACTGTGGCACTAGCACTGCTGCTGCTTCTTCCCTCCACTCACCACCTTTAGCTGTGGTCACACACACACAAACGCTCTGTCTTGTGCCGTGTAGAAAAAGAGAAGCGGTTGGGAGGATGAAGAAATGGTGGTACAGCAGGAAAAATTCCACGGCTCGGGCAGGGTGAACGAGAAGGGGAGGGCTCGTTGGTGTAATTTCGGGGTTGGTCCAGGATGATGTCATAGCACTGAGCAAGTGCCGTGGCCAAACGCCGGGCACTTCCTAACGCTCCCCGTCCATCTGACCTCTAATACCAGGGGGCTGAATATTTCAGATTACATTTATTTTAGCTTTAAAAGGCCTTTTTCCCCCCATTCCTTTCCCCCAAAGCCGCCGCTACCGCCTGCAGCCCGTGCGGATGGGCGGTGGGGGAGGCGGCACAACTAACTCTTCCGGCACACACCCCTTTCCCTACTACAAAGGCATCCTCAGCAATCACATTTGCAATAGTACAAATCTTGATGGATTCGTCCCATCCCCCTCCTCTTTGTAAGCCCACAGCCCGCCGTATAAAGCCCTCTCCCTTATCGCAACCCAGCCATCCTGCCGAGGGATCGAGCTGAAAAAATGCAGTCACGGTACAGTTGCTTGAAATAAATGAATGAATGAAGGGGGGGAAAAAAAAAAAAAAACACACCAAAAAAACCAACCACCCAAAGGCAGCAGCAGAGCAGGCAGGCAGCAGCCTTATTGTTTCATACCCCATCTGCATCCCCCCACAGCTTTTAAGTACATTTCACAGGAGCACACAGACACACTTTATCCACATGCAAATAAATATATTAACAAAAGAGATGGGCAGGAAAAGGCAGGGGAGCAAGAGATTATATTAACTTCATCCAAGAGAGTGGCTGGAAACATATACTGGAAATATATACTGGAAACACATACAGAAATGAGATATAATCTGCACATTTTCCATCTCACACACAGAGCTAAAATACCTTTCAGTGCAATACCTAGTTGCTATGCCAACACACANCCTGCAGGAACGGATAAAAACAAGGAGAAAGTCCGGCTGTGCTCTCCCGGCGGCGGCTGCCTGTGTCTCAGCCCGCTGTCTGCACCAGCGCCGCTGTAGGAGAGGCATAGTTCAGCTGGCTCTAGCCCCGGCAGCTCCCACCGTACAAAATGAATAAGCAACACATTGCAGGCTGCGCTCGTCAGCTGATCGCCAGCGGGACGCCCGCTCCAGCCCCGCCACCTGCCTCTTCAAGGATTGTCTTTGTAAAAAATAATATATATATTTATTTATTTTTTTTTAAAGCCTCCAGTATTATATATGTGCACACAGACACACAAAAAAAAACAACCCCCAAGCAGGCTCAAAGCGCCACGGAGAGACGGGACTCCTCGGAAAGGTCGGGTTCAAGCACTGCAACCGAGCGATCCCGTCAGAAACGTGACTTCCATCTCTAGCAAAGAAGGTGCTGTTCCCTTTTAACACCGGAGCAGCATCGCGCCTCATCCCCTCAGCCGAGCGGTCGGTCCCCGCTGGGGTTCCTTTGTCACCCGTTCGTTATCTGCCACGGAGGACGGCCAGCATCCCGGCTAAACCCACGGCAGGCCGGGGAGGACCAAGAAAGCCTCCCTCACCGCTCAGGGATCCTGCTTTCCAGTCATGATCCTGCACAGTTCTAGCACTTTCTCTCCACAGCCCACAAAGGATTATTATTTTTTTTATTTTTTTTTTCTCCCCCCTTTTAAAGCAACAGCTCACAGGTTTTAGCACAAATGGTTTCTGGTGTGACCTCCCTATTGCATCCGCAAAACAGCGTGGACAAGTTTTCTGATGGAGCAAAGCTCTTGCTGGGACTATAGAGAGACCCTCGACAGAAAGGCTGGTGAAAAACACCCTCACAATCCTGCTAACTGGAAGGGTGACTGCACCCCTCAGGCATCCCCAGGCGGTGGGCTCCCTGGGGCAGCAGCCATGGTAGCCAGCACTGGCACGTCTGCCATGCTGTCACCCACCACAGCTTCGTGCCTCCCATCTTCAAGTCCCAGCTCCTAGAAAAGCTCGAAGGAAAAAATTGAGATTCATCCTAAACTAAATCAAATTTACCCACTCTCAGGGGTGCAAAATTCAGGCTGCAAGTGCCTACACCAAAAGGAAGAAGATGCCAAGCCTTGCAGGGTGGCTGCAGCGGGTGGCTGCAGGTGAGCAGAAGCGGCACCAACACCCTGCCACGCCAGAGCAGACACCCGTACGGTCAGAATGCCCTGTGGTGAGACACCAGCTGAGAGGGAGTAGTGTCTCCACCGTGACACTGCCACCATCCTTGTGGTCCTTCCCCACTCTGCAGATACTTGGCTCCCTCTCCGCTGCCCCTCAGTTAACAGCTGGTTCTAGCCTGACCCCACACAGAGTCACAGCATCACAGAATGGTTTGGGTTGGAGGGGACCTTCCAGAATCATCAAACCTAGCGAGGTACACCACCACCAGTGAGCACAAACCTGGGAGAGCAAATAAACTTACGAGTAGTCCCGTATCTCCACCAACCTTCCTCATACAACATGACCAATGGTTACCATGACAGGTATCTACCTACACATCCAGAAAATAGATTTCTACTCTATTTCATTTTCTTCTGCCAAAAGCTTGCCAAAAGACACCACAATCATATCTCCTTTCAGATGCTGGCACAAACCAGGAGATATTTGTTTCAAACTTCTAGCTCTAAGTTTGTAGAAAACAAAGATCCAAACCTGGTATCTCAGCTCACCTTAGTCAGGACAGTAAAATCTGATCAAAAGCACCCCAGAAATTCATCAAGTTTCTCTCAGCCCTAAATCTGCAGTTCAAATTGGTTTGCTGTTAAAGTAATGTAAATTCCATGTATATTTCACTTTCCATCTATTTTTTTTCTAGATTTATTGTTTTTTTCTCTGTTTATCACAATATTTGCCTCACAACACAACTGTGCTCACATCACAACTCCCCTTAAACCATTAGAATTCTTCTATTTAGGGTCAACATTCTAGAATCTTCAACTTGCTACTACAGATATAATTTTTCTTCTGACTGTATTATCCACTACATCAGTTTTCAGGCTGCGAAAGCACCCAGTGGGGGTATTTGTTGGGTACTGCGGTACAGCAAATGGGCCGGGTGCTGGCTTTCAAATGGCTGATGATATTTGCCAGGATGAAAACTCTCAGCCATTTCCACAGCATTATCTGTTCAGAGAACTGGTGGAGCTTCCAGTTCCTTAAAGTGATGCTGAAGAGGCAGTCTCTCAAAAATAATAAAGGAAAAAAAAAAAAACCAATCCAAAGGCAGGACTCCTCCATATATTATGGTTTAATAAGAAACCTCAAAAAAATAAAAACTCCAACCAAACAAAAATTGTTCTCGGGGAAGTCAATCTCTGGATAAATCGAAACACAGAGAAGCAGTGAGAGCATTTGTTCAGACACAGATTGATTCCAGCAGACTCCAGCTGGGTATCTATCTGACAGGCTACACCTAATGGTGTAATGTCTGAGCATCTTCCAATGCTCGTGGGTTTCTGCTCAAGCCAATGATTCTTGTCCAAGGTCACCCAACCTGAATTGTCTTCTCTAGAGCCCACGCCAGTTCTACCACACACTATCTTTTCATCATCCTCACCGAAATAAAGGGCTTCACCATCCCCGTTCTCCAACACTTCAGGAATACCTGAACACCTTCACCATGCATTTTTAAGAGCAACACCACCAGCATGTTGCTAACAGTGCTTTCATTTTACGTTCTGGATATTCCAACTTGACTCCTTCCTAATAATGCAATAATTACACCTTTCAAATAACTTTTTTTGTTGTTTTTAAAGAAAGATGTAGCTTGTTCCAAGAAATGCTAGGGTGAAAAAAACCCCACAAGCACATTGCTGCAACAAAGCTTCCTAGGTGAAGAAAATACCCTGTTCAGAAGACAATTGGAACAAGCAAAGAGAAAGCAACTCTCACCAGGTAGAGAGGAATTGATTTTTTTTTCTACAAAAATTTTTCAAATACATTCTTTTCTTACAGAAAAAAAAAAAAAAAATCAATGAGAACTTTGCCTCAGATTTTAATCACAGCAAAACAGGGGGGGGACTGATCTATAAATTGCATTTAATATTTACATTTTTTCAATATATAGCATTGTCATATGGCTGAAACAACTCTCACACTGACAAAGCGTCCAACACAAGTGCAAAGAATTAACAACATACAGAGAAAGGAGTCCCATCGTCTGCAGCAGCTGGTTCAGACCTGAACATTCACCCCAACTGCAAACTCTGATCACACTGGATCGGCCTAAAGCTAAAACATCCAAACCATGGCCTCAAAAGGAAAACACTCACACAACACACCTTTGGTTACACACACCAAATAAAAACCCTCCCAAGCACTGTTTACACCAGGGGACTCACTGACGGGAAAGGGCTGCCAGTCTCCTGGACAAAATAGGCAAGGCAGTTCCTGAGCCACAGTAAGGGCTTCAATGGAATTGCAGCAAACACCTTCTTTCTAAGAATTCAAAAAGAGGAAAACACCACTGTGCCAGCATTCATTTTATGGAGGTATTTAGCGGTGCAACGTGTCACCAGCCTGATTGACACCATTCCAGAAGGTACACACAGGGTCATCACCAGTGGCACATGTAAGTCAAAGCCCATTACCTAAATATCTGCTCCATCCCATAAACACAACATCTTTTCCATGCACAAATCATGAATCTTCATATGTAGGGAAAGACGCTAAGCTGTAACTGAACTGGGCACTCTCCATCCTCAGAATTCCGCAGGAACCCTGAATATCAATCAGGGCAGTGAGAGGTGACATGTACAGGTTAATGTAATGGATTTGGGAAGTCACTCAAGTGGCAAGTTATTACAGAGGTAATGTTTTAATTACAGACATTGGGCAAGAATTTGTGATGATGATGAACATCCTCTTTTCATCCTTTTGTTAAAACCTAGGTTTTAATCAGCAGACTTCCCTGACATTTTTATTGCCCAATTTTCATCATTGTCAGTACGGATGATGTTAAGCTTGAAGTAAGTAACAGCAACAATTCCATACTGCAGTTGAACAAAACAACACTATATTGGCTTTTTGGTCAGATTAAAACACAACACCTTTTTTTCTATTCTAAAGTTTTACGGCAATAAAATAACCACCTTATGGGAGCATTTCTAAATCCTCCCACTTGGCATGTTCATTTAGGCCAACAAAATAACATTTCTGGGAAGCCACCTGTACACACCGACACACACCAGCAGCCGAACAAAGTCAGTGACAAACTACCTACGATGCATCAACCAGTGCCTGTATTCTTAGGGAGCCAAAATCTTCAATCTCGGTTTAGGAAGAATTAAAAGATATTTACCTGATTTTTAAAATGGGGTTATGTGTTTTTGAAGCACAGGGGATTTGGAGGTTAACTCCCTGCCCCATTTTGTTGTCTACTTTTTTTTTTTTTTTTTACACCCTCAGACACAATTGGGTTTGCACTAGAGCTGCCATTTACTCCTCAAGCTGTGCAGCTGAAAACTGAATTAGCTCCCAAGAGGAGATGGATGTGAGAATGTGCATCCATAGGTAGGACAGAGAAGCAGTGTTACGTGAACTGACAGCAAAAGACAGAAAAACTCCTTACACTGACCATATTGTGACTTTCCCGGGGGAGGTCACCAATAAAAAACTTGCAAAGGGGCAAGGAAATACTCTCACAGGACAGCTCCTCCAAGCTGGACATATGAATCTCCTGGAAAGAACTTGCTAGTGAGGAAGGCATCCTCCCATGGAAGCAGTTTTTGATCCTAGGGACGGACTGGGAAGGAAGGACACAGGCTTCCTGCCTGAGTACCAGGCACTATTGCCATTTCTTTTCCTCCCGGGAGTTTAGGACACCACTATAAACTAAGTTATACCCATTCAATTCGGGCTTTTTACTACTATTTTCTTCCTGTCCAGTGATTTTTCTTCCAATCTACACGTTTTACTCTGCTGACAGGTAGGAGTCACCTTTGTTCTGAGCACAAGTTTAGAAACACAGAGCTCTATCGCTGTCCCAAAGGTTTAGTACTGTGAAAGGAGCAAGGCTAAACCTGCTTCTTGGGGAGGATTTATGATAAATACCAATCCAAGTACCCTGGCTACCGCAAGCCAGGATGGCCAGTGGGAGCTGACTGGGTCAGGAACAGCCCATTTCACTTACTCTGTGACCACAAGCACTGCAGGCTGGGAACTGTATCTCACACATGAGCACAGGCTTCTTCATCCCTCATTTGACCATTGCACGTGACATTCTGGCTGCGGCCCGAAGAAACCAAAAAGGCCTCTGACACTTAAAGAACTTTGAGCCTTCAAAAAATCCCAACACTCCAAGCAATTTTGCCACCTTGGTCACTTTACACAGTCTGGTACATCCAGAGGTTGTTAATTAACATGTTTGCGGAATATCATAATTTTACACCACACTTTGGATGTGACCTGTGTCAAAACAATCTTGTATGTGGCCCTGTGTCCATGTCACAGAGACACCTGGCTAACTTCATCAGTAGTTTCTTTTTAGCCTTCAAAGGCTGATTAAATGCAAAAGATAAGCTTACATTTAAACTTAACTCCAGCCTCTTGTTAACTACTTCATAAAGACCAGCAGTGGAGATTTGGGGTTTGTGCTTCCAAAATTACCCTAAAACACCTGATCTAAGTGATCTACAGGTGATTTCTTTTACAATACCGCAGTTACAACTGTGCAAGAGACCTCGCTTTTCCAAACCAAATGACCAAGACTTGCACATGGTGTCACATACATGCATTCTGCTCAACTGGATGTCTTTAAGGAAACAACTACACAGGAGTGCAAAGGGACTGAATTCACAGCCTCAGAAAGGGCCTTTCAAAGTGCCACGCAACCACTGGAAGCCAAACTGTTACTCCTAAACCAAGCAGGAACTCAACTTTCCCAAATGCAATTTATGTCTGACCAGAGTGGCTCACATTTTGTTTTGATTAACTGTAACAATACTGAGCAGTGACATTATAATGTACGACTTCAACTTCAATCCAACATAAACATGACTACTTTACAATGCCAAAATCAAAATTAATACACATTTCTGAAGCCGACAGAAATTAAGAAAAAGCTCCAGCTCTAATCAACCAGTTCATTCAGGATGGTTCCTCGGGCTGGCATTTTGTATCTAACACCATTTTTCCATAAAGGTGAAAATAAAACTCTTCTCTAAAGGTGCTATTGCAGATGTGTGCAAGAAAGACGGAAACTCATGCAATTTACCTGTCAGTATCTTTAAATACACAATGCAATCCTTCTGTTGAAGACAAAATTTCTGGAGAGCTCCCTTTTGTAAATGCTTCAATATTCAATTACATAAACACCTTATTTCAGGGGGGAAAACTGCTTACAAATATTTAGTTAGAACCAGGCTTTGCTGGAACCCTACAAATGAGAAATTCATACTTTTCATGCTGCTGTAACACTTCAGCTTCTCTGGCAAAAAGCATACACACACTTTGAAACTCTTTGCAAACACGGTCACACAAACAACCTACATTTTACTGCCCACTAGAAAATGACACTGCTAAGGCCAAGCCAAAACTATTTCCATCAAAACAATCTTAGATTAGGTGCTGAGTTACAACTAGACAGTTTGAGCACTAAGAAAACGAAAGGCAACAGATCACAACATGCAGAGAAAGAGCAGAAAAAGCATGGAGTGGAACATACCTGGTGGGAAGGGTCCAAAGCTCTGCACATTTCCACTTCTCGTGAGGGGAATCCAAGTGTAAGCAGATTTTAATTACTGGCTGTGACTAGCAAACGGTTAGCTCAGCTGCTGTGACCACTGGTCACCGTACTATGTAACATGGTACCATCACTCACAGGGAAACAGGGAGGTATCACAAGCAGAAACGAAGACATGCACGTGCGGGGCTGGGAAGGAGGCATGCAGAAGTTTGTGTGAACCCTGCCTAGATGCTGACAATGCTATCTCTCATTAGCAGCCTCCTCTTATTTTCAGAGGTTATCTAAATGCAGTTTAGCTTTAAAAAAAAAAAAAANAACTTGATTCTGGCAAGCCCAGCTCTGGCTTTCGGCAGACGGCTCAGCACAAGAGCACAGCACGCTGAGGGCTGGGCCCTGCACGGGCGAGCCCAGGGGAGCAACAGCAGGGACTGCGGGGAGCTACGGAGAGCACCAGAGAACATACCTTCTTATGAACAACGGAGGAAGTGGAATTAATTGTGCTCTCGTCACTATGCATCATGACCAGCTCAGGGCTGCTCTCATCCAGGACCTCCTGCATGCTGCTGACACTGCTGCTCTGGCTGCCCGTGCTCACAGACATGCTTGGGATGGAGTGGTTGCTGCCCAGACTGTCCATCTTCCTACTCAGGTTTGATCCATGCTCACTGTCCTATAAAACAAGGGGCACCAGTTACAAGTTCTGCAGGAGATCTCCTGCCCCGCCTTGTGCCTGCAGCGCCCAGAGTTTGTTTTAAAGGCGACTCTGCAAAGTTAAAGGCTCTCGGCTCGTTACTCCAGCAGCTATGTTTCTCGAGGCTGCTTGGGTTATGAAATGCTCCATATGGGGGCAGATAGTTTTCGCCTCTTCTCCTGCAATCTTACTACATCAGGCTTCAAGCCCATTTTTTCCACATACGAGTAAGTGTGGGCATGGCTCTTGGCTTGAGTAAGAGAAATCCAAGGATACTGGAAGGCTGGTGGAAGGAATCTCTTAATTAATAGGAGCAATCTAAGGTCGCATTGAAACAATGTTCTAAATCAGGGTATGCTACAACACAGCTTGTGAGTTGGAAAAAGATGTAAGACAGTGAACCCATTTTGTTTATGATTTGATAACTATCATATGGTGTTTAACAGGAGTAGAGGTTTTAACCTCCATGTCCCAAGCAGTCAGCAATTACATTTTGCTAAGCTAAAAACCCTTTAACCTTGTGTTTTCAGCCAAGAAATTTTTCATTCACCTTTTAGAAGCTGACTCAGAGGAGCCTGCATTATTACAGTGATTAAGACTGGTGTAATCTACTTAGGCATACGTAAATAATTATTCCTCGCACAGGGCATATTTTTGATTCTACAAATCCCAGAAGTTAGCAGTCATTTTTCTTATTGTATACTCATACCATTTTAGTAATCCCAGAGTATGTGCTTAATCTGGACTGATTTAGAGAATCTATGGAGTCCTTTGTAATTAACTAGTGGCACTGACAAGGCTTGCAGGGAGCTCCCAGCAAGGATCAAGAACATCCTTCAGCTCCTGGTCTGAAACAGCCTCCATTCACCAAAATGAATGGCTACTGCATCCGGCTGGTCCTGGCCTCCAAAGCCATCTTGGGGAGAATTACATTACAAATCAATTAACAGGATACACATGTAGTTGTAAACTGACAGAAAGATAAAACTGACACACTTGCTGGATTTGTATTTGACTGTGGGATTATTTTTTAAACCATCATCAGATTATTCAGAGCTTGTGTAAGTGCACATAAAATCCAAAACACAGGAGAGTACTATTTTACAGAGAATATATGCACATGAGAATGAAAACATCTCCAAGATGCTTATATAAAGTTGCAGAAGATACAATGAAGCATCTGAGAAGAGGCTATGGCCATGTAATTAAGGAATGTGTGTGCACAAAGGACAGAGATGAGGTTGCATGTGCAACCTTAACACTGACTTCCCAACCCGAATACTTTCCAGATGACCTTAACTTTCTGGCAAGAGCTCTGAGGAAAGCATTAGTAGTATTTGGGGTGTTAAAGGTTTGTAATGCTTCGTTTCCACCTTAGGAAGCCTAAGGTAGGAAAAAGGAAACGTCTTGTGGCATTTACAGTTGAGCAGCTCCTGTTAACCAATTAAAGAGGAATCAAAGCAAGTGCTATGCTTCCCTTTCACTGCCAAGTTAGTGACACAAGCAACATAACCTCCTCCCGTGGTACACAGCCCAGTGGTAAAAGGCAGTGCAGAACGTGCTGTGCACATGCAGAAGGTGAGCTTTGACAGAGTGTTAACTCCTACAGACACCATCTCTTTTATTCCCCCTTTTTTGAGAGGTGGGGCCAGGAGGAACAGAAAATACATCTTCGAGTCACCTACTACCACACACACCCCACTCAGCTGTTGAGTTTGGATCTGTTGAACAGTCAAGAGGGAAACACACTGTCCTTTCCTACCCTGTCACTCCCCTAACAGCTTTTCACACATTAGTAGACAAAACTGGAAGGTTTCAGAGCAAAAAATCTGACAAATCTCCCCTCTCCCTGCTCCAAAAGTCCAGCTCGAGGTTTAGAATTTGGCTAGTTGGGTTAGAACTTCAGAGCTTTAAACCAAGTTCTAGTTCAGCCTTAAGGCATGTTTGACACACACAACCCTCAAACCCAAATCCCTGAATATGGACATATTATCTTGCTATAGAAATGACAGCAAAGAATAAAAACATCAATTTGCCTGTCAATTTTTTTTTTTTGTGAGAGAACCACTCAAGGATTTATTTATCCAATGTGCCTGCACCAAATGATATTAATTTCCATCTAATCTCATCAACTGAAAAATGACTGGTTTCCTTCTGTAAACCACAGTGTCAATTATGATACACTGATTAAGTGGGTTCTTCATTATAAGATTTAAACTCAAGCTGAATTTTATGTCTTTAATCTTTTCCTTTAACATTGAAGAATTTTAAAAAATAAGACCTACTAATGTGGTGATTTGCTTTTCAGCTCATGATAGGCCAATTACTTTATAATAAAGTTATGGTAATTGAAAAAAAATATTAACATTAATCGAGTGGTCTCGACTGTGTGTCGTAAGACTGAAAAGCTTGGACTGTCTACAGACTCTCCTTCACGCAGGCCATGAGCCACTTTATCCTCAGAGAATCTCCTTCCAAAAGAATTTCTACCCTAAAGCTTTCAGAAGAAAATTCGTAGTTTGAAAAACAAAGAAACAAGAACCCAAAGCTTTAAAGTTACCAATAAATGCACATCTAACACCAAGTACAGGCTACCATGACTCACTACCCTGCTTGTATCTCTGCTGATCCCAATGATATTCCAACACCATGGACTGCATCCCCACCTGAGTTGTGCTTGGTCAGCCCCCTTAACCAGAGGGGGAACATCTCACTTGCCCTAAAATTATTTGTAACAGTGCAAATGGGGTAACAAAAATAAGTGTACCTCCTCCTCCTCTTGAGACTCAGTCAGCGGCCCGTTCCGCGTCTCTTGGAAAAGGATTTTCTTCATTTTCCGGTACTGAAGGTTGTCCAGCTCTCGCACTGCATCTTTTGTCCTCTGTATGAGGTCTATCAGTACCCTGGGTGGTCGGTCTCGGCGAACAAAATCGTGCTAAGTTAAAAGAAATAAAACATATAGTTTCAGACATGACACTAGTACGTTTGATGTGAACACCGGGACACAGTGACTTTTTTACAGAGGTACCTGAAAATACAGTTCATATTCAGTAATTAGTCTGTTCATATCCAATAATTAGTAATACCCATTCTGAAAGACTCCAAATAGCATTGAATACACCAACTGTGCTCATCAAACAATCCAATCATGCTACATACTGAAAGTTTTAAAAAGCAGGTTGCAAAATGCTTTGTCTAGAAGCCAGAAGATCTTCTGAAGCACAGAACTCAATCAAACACACAGCAGAGAGGCAAGAATCACTTCACTACATGAAACTCTTGTGCCTGGAGCAGTGAGGTGAGGAGTGGATGGAGAGGTGCGAGACCTGGCTGTCCCTTCGGAAGCTCTCTCTAGCCCCAACTCCCCACAGCCACTCTTCTATCTGAAGTTTGCACCATGGCCAGGTTTTGTGAGCTCTCAAAGTAGCACAGCTCATTCACTCCTTCTTGCGGTTGCTCGCTTGATGTGTACAAGGTACAAGACAGAGCCACTTCAAGCCTGACAAAATCATAGAATTGTCTAGATTGAGCAGGACCTTTGAAATAATCTAGTCCAACCATCAACTTAACTCTGATAAAAAATCATCATTAATCCACGTCTCTAAACACTACATCAGCCCATCTTTTAAATACTCCAGGGATGGCACCTCAACCACTCAACCCTGGACAGCCCATTCAGTGTAAAAATTGTTCCAAATATCCAACCTGAACCTCCCCTGGAGCAAACAGGACTTTAAAATGAACAACATGCGTAGAGGACAAAGAAGAAGCATTCTTGATTATGCAAGATTACCCGCTAAACTACACGCAAAGGTTTATCCTGCATCTATCCCAACTCATACATAAAGCCAGGAAGAAGACTGCAAGGTTTATTTGTACTTAAAAGCATTTGTAGCCAGAGTTAAAGTAAAATCAGTTTATTACCACCTCCCGCTAAGGATGTACTAGAAGCACAGGTCTTAAGTGCAGACTTAAATTCCATTGGAGAATGTGTTAAGTACATGACTAAAGGCTCTCCTCTGATTTAGCAGGTACGTTTCTCCTGAACTGTATAACTTGCAGTAGAATATGAAGCCTTGTGGCTTTCCAAATAACCTTTGACTAAAGTAGTCCACATATACAACTTGCCAAAATCCTACATGGAGTCACTACAGCTGGGGACAGGGAAGAGCATCTCTGCCCTGGATGTGTTGCCATCCCTTGAGTTCAAGAGCTGATACATCCAGCTGCAGTAACTGATACATGGAACTCAGTCCTCAAACAGTAGTCCTGCGTACAGAAACATCACAAGGATGAGCTGATCTTCTTTTAATGATCTGTAAATAAGCATGGACAGTATCGTGCCACAGGCTTATTTCTTGTTTTTAACTGAATTCAAACTGTTGTGCATTTGAGTTTTGCTAATGGGGACAGCTAATCACTTCACTATCCATTTTTTTGCTAGCAGCGATGGTGTTAATTTTTGAATTATAGCTAAAAGTTCTAAAATTCATTTCACATAAAAGCAAAATGAATCATTTCTGCTTCTCAACACAGATAGCTACCATTTATTTCTCTGTAAACAGCAACAATCTGCAGTTTATCTACAATTAGAAAAAGGGTAACCACTTTTATCTCATTGTAGATAATTTTTAGAAAGTAGTAATGCATTTGGAACAGCAATCCTGAACGTAAATCCATCCTATAGGTCCAGTGTCTACTTGTTTATTTACAAGTATTTATCTTTAGCAGTTGAAATACTCATGTCACAGGAAAGACTTTGTGCTTCATATTCAAGCGCTACTCAAATATCAGAATGTGACCACACAGAAGCTGTAGGGGCAGGAGCACGAAAGTGAAAACCAAAAGGCTCTCAACATAACACAGACTGAATTCTAACTGCTCGCTTGCATCCCCTGATTGCCTGAACTGCACGTAAAAGGTGCAGGCCCTCTCTGTTGGGTACTCTGCAACTCTAAGAAACGATGGCTGAAAGGACTTAATCTGTCCACCTTCTCCAAACTGCACCAAAACCACCTCCCAAACAACAAAACTAAGGACTCAAAGGGAGGAAGACATTTGTCTAAAGACAAACTGAGTTGGTGGGAACAGAACTCAAGTCTCTTGGGGAATGTCACACAACCTGAGAAAAACAGGGAAACAGTGTTGAAAATAAATTTTATAATTGCTTTTAATTCTAAAAGTTCAAATTATTAGTAAGATAGTTTGGGGATTTTATTTATTCATATTAATTTGAACTTTATTGTAACATCACTTTATTGTAAATATTTATTGCAATAACACTGAAAATTTGACTATTTTTACCTGGGACAGTAAATAGAAACTGAATTCACTTTCAAGCACCTCATTTAAAATTCAGTCCTCTAAGAAAGTGCGGCCACAAAAAATTTGCTCTCTCTCTGCTTACTGTACAGAAGCGAAAAAGCACAAAAACCCAAAAAAGGAGCTCTAGTTTTATAACCCAACAAGCTTTAGGGAGCAGTATTGCAGGAGAGAACATCTAGGGGACCGTTCTGAAAGTCTAAAACCAAAGAAGAAGACTGAATATACACAAATTAAGAAGAGGATCTCAGCTCCAGCTGTTTGTACTGACTCCATCCGAAGGTACTCATGAAATCATATCCTTCAATGAACTCACACGATTCCTAGAGAGCGGAAAGGCTGCCAGTCCCCAGGAATGAATCATTCTGAAACCCACAAGGTAAAGCCATTAGCTGGGCAGAGGGTTGTCAGGGCGCTGCGAGCAGATCAGGAGAACAAAACCCTGGCTTTGTACCACAGCATGAATGTACAGCGGGGGGGAAGAGGGAGGATAAAAAATTAAAAAACATAAAAAAAAATATATACACACACCCCCACACCAGGGACTGAAGAGGGAGCCCAAACAAGCTCATTCATCAGCCTTTAGCTGGAGATTGATAGCAGGAGGGTTAAATATTCTACATGGTCCAGGCTTAAAGCCAGGACAGAAAAGAGCGCACATCTAGCTGTTCCCTAGGGAGCACAGGGTTTGGATGTCTCTCCTCACCAGCGAAAAGGCTCAGAAACATCCCTGAGAGGGCATTTTGCTGAGCTGAAAGAGTAACCAGGGAAGCCACAAAACAAAGGCTGAATGTTAGCCTTGGAACAACAACCATCAGTGTGCAAAAGCTGTCAGGTAGCCACAGAGCAGCGATCTAACCTGCCATGGGAATTAAAAAACTGGCAAGTGCTCGGCTCATGTATTTAAGGAATAACTGAGTCCTATTTCCCTGGCACGGAACAGCAGCATGCAGTGCAGTTCCCACCAGCAATGACATATGACAGCCAGAGGGACAGCAGGGCCACTAGGCAATTTTAAAGAAAGGAAATATTTAAAAAAAAAAAGAAAACCTGAGGAAAAAGGGGCTGGACAGGATTTCACATATCCTGACCTTCTAACAGAAGGCTGCTCCTCAGCTTCTCAAACACAGAGCCCTGGGAGCTATAAGCAATTCCTATACTTCTGTAAACTGAAATCCAATGACTTTACCTGGAACTGATTTATGAATCACTGATAAAACTTGGGCAAACTCTGGACACATCATTCCCAGCACAGGGCCCCCTCCTACACACTCCTGATGCTTATGAGCCTGGTACAAGGCACTTCCCAAAACAAGTTCTAATTAAAGAACTATTCCTTCTACTAAAAATAAACCATGAACAACTTTTGGGCTTGGTGGTTTGATCAGGGCAAGAAGTTAACCTAGCCCTATCCTACTCATGCTACTTTTAACAGCTAACTATGATGCATGAATATAGCAGAGAAGCAAATGCATTATGAGATGTTAATGAAGCAGCAGGAATTGCTCAAAACTCATCCAGGACAAAGAAATGATTGGAAAATAGAGATGAGAAACATGGATAAAAATACAACACTGCACAACTAGAGACAGAAGTTGGAAAAAAGTGATGTCTGGAAAAAGACGATCAAAAAAACAGAGGTGCAAAGTATGTTTCCTAAGTAACAATGTAAGGAAGGACCTACAATTGGCACTGATCAGGAAACCTGTCTTATGCAGCAGACAGCAATCAGAAGCAGCCAGCACTACAGCCTGACTGTAACCCTCCAGAGAGAACCAGCCTTTCCACTCCCACCCGAGCACACCTGCAGTAACGAACGCTTCATGGGGATACACATCAGTGCCAGAGAGACCCAGCCAGCCAGAGGAACTACAGACAAAACACCCCCAAACCAAAAAGTGCATCAGAAAGGCCCAAATGAATGGTTTACAACACAGCAACACCAACAGCTGAACAGAGATCAGGCAGAAAGATCAGGAAAAGATGCATATTCAAAAGGTATCAATAGCTAAAGAATTAATTGTGCTCCCATTAGCATTACTAGAGGAAAAAAGGTCAAGACAATCTTCCTGAACTTCATCTGCATCTGCCAAACCAAAAAAACAAGACAGGATGTTTCAGAGAACCCCAGACAGAAAGCCCCTGCTCCGACCATGAGATAAACATAGCTCATCCAGTCACTTTCCATCTCTAATACTCATGTTCCTTTAAATAACCAGCCACTATCCGTAAATCTTTATTAAGAGCTCAATCCTCTGATTGTGTGAAGTATAATTCTCAAAGCACTACCAGCTCTGCAGAAGATGTGCTATTGCCCATGCATCTCAGGAAGGGCAGACTGCTTTCCTCTAGATTTTGAGTAGCAACTACAGTGGATTTTTAGATTTTTCCGTCGCTTCCACAGAGAAAGCCCAGAGCAAATCACAAGCCTTAAATCTTACTGAAATTGCATATAAGCTTAGGAGCAAGTACTGTCCGCTACACAACAGAAAAATAACATTTTTCCGTACGGAAGAAGGTAAGGAAAAAAAAACACCAAAAACCGGAACATTAGCAAGTTAACTGGTTATATTACTGCACACAAAACTATGTAACTCCTCCAAAAAGGTTTAATTCTTCTATCCCCCTCCTGTTGACAGGTCCTTCCTTCAGCTAAAAATCTTGTTACTCACCACCACTATCTCATGGGGTTTGCAAGTTCTCCAATACAAATGTAAGCTCTGCAGAGCTCTGGTGTGTAAGAGGAACAGGGTGCTGGGCTGCTCCCCCAAGTAATTCCTCACTCCACAGTGTAACTGCTTCACCACACAACCCACGCCTCCTTCACTCTAGTAGTTCAACTCTTGAGCATCACTTTATAGAGAATTATGACTGACATAACACACAAAGTCAGGAAATAAACAGCCTGAAACACTCTTTAAAAGAGAGCCCAAAACTCTATAGATTCAGTCAAGAGCAAAACCAACAGTGGGTTTTTTTGTGGTTTTTTTTTTGGTTTTTTTTTTTTTTAAAGGGCAAATATTAGTTCACCATCTTTAGAATTATTTTGGTAGACAAGCAGATTTTTCCCAAGTTTCTGGAAAAGATTTGAAAGATTACCCGTAACAAATCTGTTGATGATGGCCTTTCCTGAGGTATTTTCTGTAAGCAGTAATCAACAAATCCCCTAAAGGAGTCTGTCCTGTAAATAAATAAAAAAAATACCTAAATTAAAAATAAGTTTAAGATCTGGCATACGTGCAGACTCATTAGCGCAAAGCAAAAGAAAAACCCTGACTAATTTGTTCTTAAGTTCTAGGGCAGAGAAATTAACTGGACTTTTCCAAATTCTGAGTGAGTTGATCTCATCCGTTCTTCCATGGACACAATTATGCCCAACCACAACTGAAACCAAGCAAGAACTTTACGTACCAGTCATTATTTTCAATTTTATTTCAACTTCTTGTAAAAGACAACAAGACTATTGGTAAGCCCAGAAAGGCACTGTTGAAGCCAGCTGATGAAATGGTTCTCTACAAGCTTCCCACCATCTGTAATCCTGACTCAAAGCCCCTTGATACAATGCACAGTTCCACAAAACTTGAGGTTATATATGAGCAAAGAGGTGACCATAAGCAATCGCTTGCTGGCAAGAACATCGATTCTTATACTGCAGTCACAAGCTGTCTCCACCCCATGTTGCAAATTCCATGTAGGAGAACACTGGGATCAGCATACAGACGTGAGACCAAGTTCTTTCAGTCTTGAAAAATGGACAAAACAGGGATGACAAAAGAAGGAAACAGGACTGGAATGGTTTTATGCTCCTTAAATGCCCAGTAGTGTAACTGGGGGAGTCTCACACCTCTCCAGGTATTGTTTGAAGTCACCTGTGGACAGTGCCAGGCATCACTCCACAGCTACCATCCGCTTTTGAGGAAAGGAAACCGGGTAACCCCTTTGCTCTCAAGGAATAACATAACATTCCTGTAGCAAAGCTCGAAATCCTGGACCAGCCTGTAGCGCAGGGACCATTTACTGGCCACAGAGCTCTGATGACTTTTGAAGTCACTCACCGAGAATAAATCTAATTACCTTCATATTCAGTGAACCTCACCCCTCCCTTTCTCCACACTTCAGCTTCACTACAGTGCTAACAATTCTGCTGTCAGGGATCTTCTGCAGCTGGAAACTTTGCTGATGCTAAGCTACGGTTGGTTTAACGCATCTGAGAATATTTTAATTCCTACAGCGTCTACAGCCCCATAATTAACACCTCCACACATTTAGATTGTGGAACAGCCAAAGTGACAGAAGGTCAAAATTGAGCCTGCCTACGCAGGAGCGTTATTGGAAAATGCAGTCAAATCACTACACTGCAACAAACACTTTTCTTGTCAGACTTTAACCATGCAGAGCATAAAAAAAACAAATTTAAAAAAAAAAACAAACCCTGGTAATAGCTCTCTTACCATTCATTTGACTGTAATGTAGGGGAATCGTTCTGGGCTATGTGATATAAGGCACTCATTGCATTCATGTTGAAAAGTGGAGGCTTCCTTTCAGCTAGAAAGAGAAGAGAAAGGTGTGATAAGGCAGTCTGGAAAGAAAAGGAGAAAGATGGAAGTATGAGCGAGGTTTTCACTGGTAAATCAATAGCTCGTTACTGTCCTCAACACATTTAAGCTATTATTTTTAATATTCTAGGTTAGACCAGAACAATCCCGCAAGGAAAGCTGTTATTCACCTGAGGAGGGGATGACGAAATCCAAAGAGAACAGGATGCAAATTACAAGGTAAATTTTCCAGCAAATTTTACCTTATCTGCAACATTTCACACCAGAGCCACCATGGTAAAATCAGGAGCAGCTGACTAAACCAGCTTAGCCCTACAGCTTGTCAGGGCTAGGAAACGTTGTATCAGCCCCTATAGATCTTTGACCTGCAGCATCTGCATGAAGGGACAGGGGGGCTGCCTGTTCCATCTGCCATCGGCAGGCACCTGCCAGCAGGACACACTCTGCCCAATTCACTTGCCGATGCATCATTAACCACCACCCCACCTCACTCCAACTAAAATTCTTCCTAATTCTTGCACTGAGAGGACACCTTCCTACCTGCTCCTGACCTTCCAGGTGTGCAGCAGATCTCACACTGTACCCTGGGCTGCATCAAAAGAAGTGTGACCTCTACTACCTGACTCCGTGTTCAGATATGGAATCATGCAAAGGCAAAGTTCAAACTTAAAAAAAAAAAAGAAAAGAAGTGACCATATGGAAGAACAGAAGCCTAGAACTTCTGATTTTTGCATTCTTTATATCAAAATGCAGATTATGTCAGCAAGGCTTTAGTGCTGGCACATGAAATACAACATTGGAAGTTACTATTCACTTACACCGTTACCATATCCATATTGGGGTCAACGTTTCTTTCCACTCTGCTCCCATATTTGTTATCTCATCTATATTTCTGCTGACTAAACATTTATAAATAACCTTCTCAGTGAACTTGCCCTCATAGTAAATTCTTCATGTCCTGCTGTCAAATATAATCCATATCGAGAGCATCTTCACAAATAATCTACTCAGCGCATGCGATGGCAATGTTCAACCTCGAAGTGCACACACGTGCTCTATACACCTGCTGTCACACCTATACCTGCTTGAGGCTGTGTGGCAAATATCATTTGCCTTTTGCAGCACAAACCCTTTTCTTCTCATGTAAAGAACCTGTCCACGTTGATCGTGTCACAAACTTTCAGCTGAGACTGAAGATTTCTCTCAGACAGCAGAGAAGTAAAAAGAATTGAGAATTAAACATAGGTCCCTTCTGACAATTCTCAGGACACCAGGTCCCTTGACATAACAGCTGGAACAGCTGTCTCAAAACCCAGCTTGAAAAATACAGACTAGAAACCATAGTTTCTTCTCACACAACACTAGAACCTTCTAGTTACTGAGGGAATAACTGAGCACACCAGATTAACATTAAAGCACCGCTCTTTATTTGCGAGTAAAAGATTTAAGATTTAACTCAACTATCAGTGGTTTCCAAGTCAGGCTTCTTAAAGAAAAAAAAAAAAATCAAAAACTTATATGAAATAAGAATTTTCCTTTTTTTTTTTTTTCAAGACTTCTTAATAAATCTTACAGACAGTTAATTATTCATCTCTGCTGCATTAGTATTTACTCACCTAACTCAATACACGTGATCCCAAGAGACCAGACATCCACCTTTCCATCATACTGTCCCTCGTCCATAGCAAGGATCACCTCTGGTGCCATCCTACCAACCAGTGCAAAACACGTAGGTCAGGGTATAGAAATCGTGACTCTGGTCATACAGCTTAAAACGAGATGGCTTCATTACCTTCAGCAGCACAGCAGACCAGAACTCAAAGAGCCAGCATGGAGCTGAGGAAAGCCATGCTGAAATGAAACAATGCTTTGCCTGCACTAGCAGCTCTTCCAAGAGGCAATTTAAAGGAAAGTAAATTAAGAGGCCAACCTGATCATCTTGCTGTTAATGCAACATGCTGGCACGGGGGAGACCCACACCGATCTCCAAGGCATTGTACCTGCAAGCAGACAGCAATGGCTGGGAGAGTCCTAAAGGCACAGCTTGACACTCTCACCAGAGAAGAGGGGTTTCTCCTGGCACACAAGGAGAATTTTCCAGGAGGTACAGGCAGCCTGGGAGCATAGCTGTGAAAGGAACAGGGAAATCTGGAACGGTGGGGAAATACGGTGGTCCAGCATAAAGGGATGAGTGGGGGAAAAAGAAGCAGTGGGTCCAGCCTGCAAAAATTCAGCCTCTTAAATTTCCAAAGATGAAGCAGGCTTCCTGCCAAATGGACTTGTTCAGAGGTTGGGCAATAAGTGACCTCCCCTCAATGATTGGGGCCTCTGCCACAAAGTCAGCGGAGCATAAAGCTATGCTGGGCCACTCTGCTCGGAACACCAAGCAACCCAACTGACCCTTCAGCTTAAGGTTTTTTTCAAAACAGACTTTAAGTAGCTGTGTGACTCTCAGTCTGCACGGCCAAATCAGCAGGATTCCCTTGCTCCACGTGGTTACCTTAGTTCCAGTACCTATGGTAAGCGTTAAGAATTTTTAAGCCAATGGCATTGTAACAGTTGGAACACTAATTGGCATCATCATTTCAAAGCTCTGCACAGCCTACCTCTACTCATGGGCACCGAGAAAGAACACATTTCCTGGACAGCTGGACACAGGGATTTTAAGAAAACCTCTTGGTTAATAAAAGATTTTTCAGCCAGGTATTATTTTCAGATTGTGAAATGCTGGAGAAACAGAGCAGTCTTATTAAAGGCCTGACATACTGCAGGCTCTACTCACCAGTAAGGTGTCCCCACAAAAGAATTGGCAGGGGAGACTATAGATGCAGACCCGAAGTCAGCAAGTTTCACTTGACCTGGTTCTGTTAGAAGAATATTTCCAGCTTTAATATCCCTTTAAAAGAACAAAAGAAAAGTATACTTCTGGTTACGGTAGAGTAACTTTCAAAAATTTACAAACACACAGAAATCCACCAACTTTTTCTCAATTAAACATTCATAAAAACCTGAGAATGTTTAGAAATCTAGCATTACGGAAAGCAAGAGAAATCAGATAGGTGGCTTTTTTAGGAACAGAAACCTGGCTGCACCCAGAAAGGGCAGGGGGTGAGGGAAGAGGAGATGAGCCGTGGTGGCAAGGCTGAGGCCCCAGAGTGAGATCCAGGAGAGACGTATCCAACACCCACCTGTGACACCTTAAACAATACCAGAGCTGTTATTTTCACCTTTCAAATGCCCCAGGCTCTCTCACTTTATCCCTCCTAAAGCTATCCGATAATCTGTACATCTAGGAGATTAACAGCAATGTGGGTGCTGCAGTACAGCAGCACTGCACACACAAGGCACGTTCAACACCTTTGGTGCTGTAAGTTTCTGAAGTCCAGCAGTGGGTGGGTTAATTTCAAATTAACTGCCCATGAGCTGCTGAGAAAGATTAACTCAATTTTATTACTTTCCATGGCACTCGGCAAAGACGCTGTTCAAAGTCAGGGAAGAACTCACCTAAGCACCCTTTGCTTTTACACCTGGGAATTTGGCAGACTTGTCTGTTATACCTGAAATATTTTTTTCTTCCACCCACCTGACAGCAAAGGACAAGGATTGCTTTAAGAGATTCAGGTCTACTCACCCATTGCCAGCTGGAAAATCACAATATAGTGAAAGTTCCTTAAAACCCTGCTTGAGCACTTCCATAACAACAGGAAAACCACACAGGAGATACGCCACAGGTGCCTTCCTACGGGCAAAGCCATTTGCTTCTGCAACAGCAGACCCTCAACATCCATGGGGCAGGTGTAAGGGATCCCTGTCAGCCAGGCTGTATATACCATAGGGTCTGCAACGCCCCTTTGCCATCTCTTCAAAAAATATCATGCCTTTTTATACAAGAAATGCATCAAGAAAATATCAGCTTTCCTTATCCAGTGTTCAACTATTAAGTCTTTAAACACCAAAGCCCCTTATCAGTAGCAGTAGACCTTCAACACAAACATGGCACTGTGTGTGGTCAAACACACTCAGACTCTGTTTCCAAGAGCCGAGAAAATTGGATAAATGGGAAAGGAAACAAAACTATCTTGTATTTGCTGCACTGGAAGAACAAACTGAATTACTGTACAACAGTTGAATCATAATGATTTGTGCATCAAATCCAACTCTAGTATTGCTAGAGAACCAGAGCACAGGCCAGCTGAAAGATCCTTGAACTTTAGCGTGACACAAACCCTGGTGACATGCCTTGGTCTCCACGGGGCAGCCCCCAGGACAGGCAAAGCTGGGGTAGAGCACACCACAGAAACACAAATTCTTTTCCAGTATTTCAGCAGCAGAGATGGAGCCAGAGCCTCTGTTCCCCCATTTCCAGGAGAGCATTATTTCAAAACTAGTATGTGCTACTCAGAAACATGTCCTGAGGTGTCTTCATGTTTTGGGGCTATGCATCTGCCACTTCTGCTGGAGGACTAGGGCTAAAGATGTCTTGCTTGTGCAAGAACACACACCTCCAAAGAATAAGAAAGCCAGCCCAGGCTGCCCTCTTCGCCATCATCTCAGCTGCAACCTTCAACGTACATCCATCAACAGAGGACTCAGCAGCCACATTTGGTACCAAACCCATTTGCTAACTCAGCTTTGCCTCACGCCTTCAATTAAATGGAAAAAAAAAAAATCTCATCCTTTGCCATCCCCCAGCCTGTGAGTTCAGAACAACTGGCTGCGGAGATGCTCAGGGAGCGCAGGCGGCAAGATGAGACTTGCCTTGTCCTGCATCTCCACAAGGTGTCCCTCCATTCCAGGTCATGCTCCTCGCTGCCTTCCTTCTGTGGGACAGGGAAACCACAGCCGGCCCAGCTGCCAGCCTTGGTCCCCTCACTCCACATTCGCTTTACTTTCACTGGCACCACTGGAACTTGTCCCCGCAGAGACCAGCACAGGAGTTCCGCTCCCCTGTCACTGTGTCCCTCAGCACAGCACTCCTCACTGCTGAGCAACAGAGCCAGGAAAACAGCACTGTCACCTCTCATTTTTAAGACAAAACATCTATCAGAAAACTAGAAACCTCTTGATAGTCCTCTTCTGAGAGAGAAAACTTGCCTTCCTACCTCCAAACTTAAAAGTCCGAATACCTCTTGGTAAAAAAGCCCCCAGCTAGACAGGAAAGGCCTGTACGATGCTTCCAGCAGTAACTTCCAGCAGCAAAGCAACTTTTTCCAGGTTTGAAAGAGAAACAACCAGCTTCACTCTTGATATGCAGTAAGCACACCCACAGAAAGCTTGTGCTCAGTATGTGAAATTGCTGAATTCACAACACAGTGATTGCACCATCTTACAAAGTCCTAACAAGTATTGAGAAAAAGTAATTCCCCATAGTATCCATACAGTGAGCCATTGACTATAAAGAAGAATTTAGCACACTTTGAAAGCACACAAAATATTTCAGAACAGGTATTTTTTATGCTCAAATACAGGCATATATGCAAAAGGCTGTTCAAAAATAATCTTATTTTCATTTAATAAACTGCCATTCATATCTAAATCAATATTTCATGTAAATATAATTTAATAACCATGTGTAGATATGCCCCAAATAGTGAGTGACAAATAATTCCTGTCTGTCAAAATCCCTCACTGCCTCTATCTCAGATACACTAATTTTCTGTGCAAAGCTTGCCAATAAAGAGGCTTTTAGCCCCATAAATTAGTCTCAAGCTGCCTTATTCTGATGACTCCCCCACTCATCACACAAATCTAGTTCTCACCCATTTCACAAGTCCCTGACATACCAGTAGTACCCAAAATTAGACAAAACAACATAAAATGAGAATGTGCAATATTGGTGAGGAGTCAAAAAAAAAATATAAAAATCCAAACTCCTGAAAAATACATTTTGGAAGCCAGATCTAGGAGCTGCATCCACAAGTAGGCTGTTATAAAATCTTCCTCTGCCTGTGTGCTCTCTCTCCTGAGGTGGTTTTACCCTTGACTTATGCTTTCATCGACTGATTTCTGAAAACATAAAGTTTTACTTACTCATATGTAAAAAATTCTCAGACTGTCTAGTCTTAAAAATAGCCCAGCTCCATCACTTCACCCTATTTGGCAAATTTAGGGTGATATTTTCCTCTCAGTGTTTCCTGCCAACATTCAGGTATATTTTTCATTACCAGGGTCTGCAGAGAAAAATCGCTAAGAGGAAAGAAACTTCAGCACAGGATATAGCCACGTGAAATTATTTCAATAAAAAAATGCAACTCCTTAACAGCCAACAGCTTTTATTTATACCCTGGCGTTAGAGTATTGACATGTCCACTAGAGAAAGTTTTGGTAGAACAACCTTTAGCAAAGTTGGTTAAACAAAGCAAAGCCGTTTCAGAGAGCAGAAGATGGGAGGTCACCCCAGCAGCCCCACGCTCTGGCCTTACCTATGGATCTTACAGTGAGAGTGCAGGTAGGCCAGCCCCTGCAAGGCACCGTGGGTGATGGCAGCAATCTCCACTTCCTGAAGTGGTTTCTTGTGAACTAGAGTTGGGAAAAAACAAAAGTCAAGAAAAAACATAAGAGGGTAAGCGGGAGCTTTTCCTGAGAAAGCGTTTTGAAGGGAAGCTCTGAAGTGTACATTATTTCACAGTACTATGGCCTGATGGCCGTTAGCAGCTCTTTGTCCATGTGCATGTACTTCACAGCAAAGGAAGCCACATTTTGCTTTCCATTTCTGCTAGAGCCAACAAGCTACTGTTAACACCAGGAGAGATGTTTGAGTGCAGCCTGCCAAGTGTATTTGAAACCCTCATTTGGTCCCTAACAAGGGACACATGCCACTTTTTTTCCCCAACAGA
This sequence comes from Thinocorus orbignyianus, assembly GCA_013400375.1. Taxonomy (NCBI): domain Eukaryota; kingdom Metazoa; phylum Chordata; class Aves; order Ciconiiformes; family Thinocoridae; genus Thinocorus; species Thinocorus orbignyianus. The sequence continues at coordinate 156,315 of VXBW01002231.1, forward strand.
CAAAAGCTAAGGAATAGCATACCAGCTACAGAAAAGATGCCCCAAAGCATGTTCTATCTATCCCTAAATATGACCAGCACATGCCTTTGGCTGCCTGTGCCTTAGATACAAACCGTATGGTCCACAAAGAGTACTAGGTTTTGCAAACTTGAGCTTAAGGGTCCCTGTCCCTCCGCAGGTGCTGTTCTAGTTTTGAGGTGGCATCTGTCTCTTGTTCTATAACGCAACTATTTCTACAAACTGCAAGACAAGGACAGAAGTGATCTCTGCAGGTTCTAGTGATGGATATTCAACAAACAGGCAGTCTGCTTCAGTCATCAAGGTGGCACAAACTTCAGGAACACAGCTATATATATTTGGGGGCTGACCTGCTGGAGAGCAGCTCTGAGGAAAAAGACATGGTAGTCCGGGTGGACACCAGGATGCCCATGAGCCAGCAATGTGCCCTTGGTGCCAAGAAGGCCAAGGGCATCCTGGGGGGCATCAGGAGGAGTGTGACCAGCAGGTGGAGGGAGGTCATCCTGCCCCTCTGCTTTGCCATCTGGAGCACTGTGTCCAGTTCTGAGCTGCCCAGGTCAAGGACCAGGGAACTGCTAGAGAGGGTACAGCAGAGGACTACAAAGATGATGAGGGGCCTGGAGCATCCCTCTTATGAGGAAAGGTTGAGGGACTTGGGTCTTTTTAGTCTGGAGAGGAGAAGACTGAGGGGGTTCTGATCAATGCTTATATACACTTAAAGGGTGAGTGTCAGGAGGATGGGGCCAGGCTTTTTTCAGTGGTGCTCAGAGACAGGACAAGAGGAAATGAGCACTAAAGCATAAGAAGTTCCACCTAAACATGAAGAGGAACTTCTCTTTGAGAGTGGCAGAGCCCTGGAACGGGGAGGTGGGGGAGTCTCTGTCTCTAGAGAGACATTCAAACCCACCTGGACACATTCCTGCACAACCTGCTGTGGGTGGACCTGCTTTGGCAGGGGGTAGGACTAGGTGATCTCCAGAGGTCCCTTCCAGCCCCATACCATTCTGTGATTTAAACCTTCATTTTACAATATGCAAATGTGCGTGCCAGCTACACATAGCACTGGCTTCCTGGGAAAGTCTCAGCTCACCCTTGGTATCGTGAACACCAGCATTCTAAGTACAGAATGGAGCAGGACAGAGACTGCCCCCACCATCTGTTTTCTCACAGATGGGTGCTTTGCAGTCTCCCACTATACTCACAAGGAACACTAGCAAAAATAAAAATAAAATAAAAGAAAAGAAAGACTATATAACTTACCCTCTAGCAAATCAGAGGCTGATCCTAAACAGTACTCCATAACCAACTGCAAGAAAAAAAAACCATGTTTTTAAATAATAAGGTAGACACTCCCCCAACAAACAGTTACTACTGGAACAGCTGAGAAACAGCAGAAGCAAGTAAAACCCTAAGTTGCAAGAAATGCAATAAGCCATGAACAAAATAAAAGGCTCTGAACATCCCAGCAATGTCAAGACATCTCACTGTTGATTTAGGCATTAAGAAGTTTGTAGAGAGATCCTGTAGAGGATGTTCCATGACAATTGTTTCATTTGCAGGAACACACAGGCCTGCCTCAGAGAAGCAGGGATTTATTCCGATGTCACAGATAACCATTTCCTTTTAATTACCCGTAAGCTCCTTCAGATGAAAGGGACTAGAGGCAGCACGGGATGAATACAGCTGCACGTACTGCCTATCTGCTGCACCGTACATTTGCTATCCACGAAGCCCTCCAAGTGCCACATCACTCACCCATGCCGTGTGCTCTTTCAGGTAACAGCCCTTATACTCTATGGTGTTGGGGTGCTTCAGCTGTTGTAGAAACTTGACTTCTTTGATGATATCCTGCCATTTCTAATTTTAAAAAAAAAAAAAAAGGTGCAAATACATTTCTCTGCTTACCCCCTACCTACTCCCATATACCATGCACTGTAAGTACAGTCTGAGAAACAGACATAAAATGTGAAGACAGTAAGTGTCAAGAGCAAAACTGTACACAACTGAAGCTGTCTGGATCTCTGCTGTACTAACCCCCCCATACATACTTAAATAAGCTTGAGGACTGCAATACTTTTTTTTCCTCCCTATTTTATCTGCAATATATTTTACTTAAAGCATTGCTACTGTTTTGCTTATAGAACTGTCCAGTGGTCTCAAACTTAGTAACAAACCCACCTACCCCAAGAGAGACACCATCACCCACAGTACGTGCTGTAGGTCACAGCAGCTTGCTGTTGGCTTTCTTCTGAGCCACAGCACAAGGAAAACAACATTTGGACCACCCCAACACATATGGAAGAACAACAGGTAAGCAAGGAAAAAGTTGTTTAAAACATCCCCACTTGCTCCTAACACGTTCGTCGCTGCACATCAACCCACCGACGCACGTGAACAACCCAAGCCCAAAGCATCACAACACAAAGAAATAAGAGAAGCAGCTAACAAGCAACAGCTGAAGTGAGACTGATATTCTGAATAGAAGGTCTACGTAATTTTAGATTATAGATCCTGAAAAGTGTTTCAAATCACTTATGCATTTCAGGTGATGCCTCAGAGAGCTGTAGTTACAGTTTCAGGAGCTGCTATGCTCTTAAACTGCTTATTACTGAAATAGCCACCCTGGAAGCATTCTGAATTCCCATTCCCTTGAACTGAATTATTTGTCAAAATTTGCATAAACTCATTTTCCCTCCGCAAGCCTCCACTTTTCCTACAGAAGCGAGCATCAGCTACAGCATTAAAAAGCTGGTCTGCTGGTGTCAAATGAAGTACGTAGCTAATTTCACTGTTCAGATCTACATTATTGTTGCAGCAGCTCCTGCATGCAGAATTGCCTTTATTCCTCTTACCTCATTCGTTTGCTTTCCACTATAGGACATTTTCTTGACTGCCACCACCTCATTAGTGTGGGAATTTGTAGCCTGGAGAAGGGAGAAAGAAATAGACTGAAAAAAAGTTTCATTTTTCTGCCTCCCCACGGAGTGAGCTGTGCCTTTGGCAAATGCAGACTTTATTCTCCTCTATCACATCCTGGCAAACTCCTACACTTCAGAGACGACACCCTTGTAACAAGATTTACCACATAACTACTATGACACTTCTTCCTGACCTCATCTATCCGCCCATACCCTCTTTTCCTCCCTTGGCCCCTACTGCATTTGCTGCCTCTATAAATATGCAAAGGCCCAATATTGCTCTTACTGACAATATGCAAAACAGAGTCTTATTGGAATCACAGTAAAAACAGATAAATCTCTGGAAAAAACAGAAAAACCTCTGGAAAAATGTTCTCCAAAGAAACAAACAGCTACGTCAAAACCTCTGTAATTTAATCCACAAGCCCCATACAATGTTGATATCCTCAAACAGCTATTTCAATTTCCATTTTCAAGACGACTCTTTATTCTGGAATTTATCTCTATTGAAAAAAAAAAAGTAATCTTCCTTTCACTGCACAAGATTTCAGTTTAACAACGAATATTACTCATTCAGCAAAATTCTACTTTTCTGCAACCTGTGTGACAGAGGGACAGCGATCAGAAGCGGAAAACTGAGGTTTTGGAAAGAGCTCTACTTGTCTGTTGGTACTGGCCTCGTTTCCACATGTCAAGGACAGCAAACTTGAAAGTTTTAGTCCAAAAATCCCAGTACCTCCAACTATTTTTTTTTTTTTTGGTCCCCAAAATGATAAAATTAGCGACAGTTAAAAGTTTGGAATACAATAAAAGGTAAATATTGCAAACCCCCTCTTTCAGGTGCTTTAGAGGATGAGCAGCATTCTTGAGCATCCCCGCAGCAGACTCCTCCATATCATGGTGATGGTGTCATACATTGAGAAATTATATTATTATACCTCAAAACACACATGCACCGCTCTCCTGACGCGGATCAGGCTCCTCCTCCTCTAACAACAGTTCCACCAACAGCTCCATCACTGTACACAGCTACAAAGAGTGAGCTGAAGTGCTCACAAATAACTCATGCCAGCTACCGCCAGGTTCTGGAGTTCCAGGTGTGAGGATATTTGTTAAATATTTCAGAGTCTGATATTCAGAAATCTCAGCTGTAGTGAGCTTGACCTGCTGGAGTGGCAGGCCATGCTAGCGAGCAGCTTTCATCTGGCGGATGTTTTTGTAATGAATTCTATTTTAGTTTCACTGAAAGCAACTGGATTATAATTATTTCCAAATATTCTATCTTGGATTTGGCTGTGTTTTATACTAATTGTAAAAGTATTATTTTTCCCACTTTCCAGATTAAATTCTCTTGATTGTATCAATTAATGCAATACATCCTTCCCACTTGAATTCCCATTCCTCTTGGGTTTTTCTCTTTGTTTTTGCCATGTAAGCATTTGCTGTTGAAGATAGTACGTTACAAGATGAACACAGGGACAAGAAAGGTGGCAAAACAAAATGGTATTTCAAAGATATCTCTAACTTCTGGATTATCAGAGCAGCAGAGAAATAATTCAAGAACCTGAATGCTATTTGAGGCAACTTCCCTGGTATCTTTCTCCAAGCAGCCGTGATATCAATTCATTAACAAAGGTAGCTTTTAACCCCAAATGCACTTTGGATCATTAATTCACTAGTTCTATTAATTTGCAATGATTTACAAACATACGAGTGCCAAGCAGAGTCTCTTGAAATTCCAGTTTGGCAAATTAATTTCTGACTGCTTGAGTTCAACTTTAAAAATCAGACAGCACAAGTTACCATACATTTAACCTCAACAGTCAGATGTGCTATTAAGAATACAGTCAACTACTACTGTAGATACAGCTCTAACAGTAAAGAGCTTGGGTGTGCTCTGGGAACACTTATTTTTGAGATGTGTTATGAGAAAGCTAAAGCACAGATAAGGCAGTAAGGGCTCAAAGAACACTCACTTTTGCATTGGATGAAAAAACTCAATAATCTCTAAAACGTCTCTGAAAATGGTTCCATTTTCCAAAAAGGAGGTCAAGAACTATACTTACAAAGTAAACTGCTCCAAAACTTCCATGCCCAATTTCATGTAAACCCACAAATATTTCTTCAGGATCATCTTTGGAGAACAGGTCAGCTATTTCTGGGTCCTTTGGCACCCCTTTGCGCATGTTGAACAGTATTAGGAACTAGTTTGCGCTTGCAATTCCCAATCAATTTCTTCCTTCATCGACAAAGCAGTTTGCAGACAGTGTTCAGCACCTGCTGAAAAAGTTCATCTTTAATCTGTTTCCTTTGAGCATGTTTCTGTTCTCACTTATCTGACAGTAAAATAAGAGGAAACACTTTCAGGAGTAATAGACTTTACTACCATTTCCTTCAGCTAATACTTTTAAATTATTAGTCCAATTAAGATATAGAGATTAAAATGCATTCAGAGTACAACAGCCCTTTATCTCATACAGGAAGCAAACGCTGCAGTTACAGTAATGTCCACTTGAAACAAGAGTCCTGTTGCTATGCAAAACATCCTGTGACAGGAGCTGCTTGTTCTTCGTGCTGGTCCCCAAATGTGTCAGTTTTTAGACTATCACCCTTGTTCCTCCTACTTTTCTCTGCTGTTTGTTTGCTTTGTTTCTCTACTCCCACTTGCCAGCTGGTGCAAGGAAAAAAGTTAGCTTCTGTTCCACAGAAACACCTCACAATCATATGATCTTATTTATTTTTCCAGTGCCACAATATAGCTACTGGATGGTGATGGTTCCTAGGTCACAGAATTGGAAAAACCTGGACTCTGTCATGTAAGGTAGATCTTTACCTCCTTAAGATCTTTCTTTTGCATAAGTATATAATTAGACAGCACAGAACTGAGCTGCACTGAAATGAAGATTTTAAATATTCATCCCAAAATTTTTATTTATAGAAAAAAAAAATCCATCAGAAAAATTCACATTTCCAATTAAAACATCCTGAAAAATTTGCATTGGTGCACTAGACACTGGTGTGCAAAACAATGATGAAGACCTCGACCCCACTGCCTTTGACTTCTGAAACCCAGCAGATTATCTGCAGGTGAGTCAACCAGAGGAACTTCCAACAGCTTGGAGCAAGTCTCAAAACTACTTCCAGATACATAGTTTGGCACCTCATTTCAGATCACATCTTCTCTGTGCTTAAAAGACTTCTGAAAACATACACCAAACGATATAAACTAGTGTAGTGTTTAAAGAGAGACCAGCTGAAATTTAGCAAATTGGATAAAATTAGAACTGAAAGACACATAAAAGGCTTCAGAAGGTTTCAGACTGCAAGCGCCATCCAGATGGAACGATGAAAGCAGAGCAGAATTTTGGTCTGGGGCTGAGACAGCCTCTCTGGCTCAGGACGGTAAGTACTAGAGCAAGAAGCCCGGCAAACCATGGTTCATTAGAGGTGCAGGAAGTCCCGTGTTGGAGCTGGAGTTACCTGGGTCACTGTGGCATGCAGCATGCTCTGTGGCTCAGAGTCCTTTCAGCAGCATCATCCTGTGCTCTTGGCCCCCAACTCTAGGTGCTCTCTTGTTCTGCAAAGAAAATCAAATATACAAATTTAGAAAAAGTATTCTGAGTTTGATGTCTTACTCTAAATAGATGAAACCACTACCTCTAGATAAGACCACCACCTCTACATAAGACCACCGACTATCTCGGCAAAGGAGCACTGGCTTTGAATGCCAGGGATGATTCTTTAGGTGAAGATACGCACTTCCTGGGTTCTACAGCCCTCAGGCTGGTTACACAGCATTATAAAATGGAAAACCAGGAGAAGAGGTTAAATGTCAAGTTCTTAGACTTTTATAAAGACAATTAGGAGGTGCATGAGTCTGCTCCCAGACAACACTTTTTAGATTGCCTCTAAACAAGGACAAAGCTCACAAAGCTGAGTCTCTCCTTTAGCTCAGTACATTACACCTGATGCCACGCAAGACTTCAAAGAAAGTCCCAGGCATTAGTAAGTCAAACGTTGCTGGATTCCATCAGGGAGAGAATGAGCAATGAAAAGACGAAAAGGGAAGGCAACCAGGTAGACCCATCAGCTGAAACTGGGTCTAGATTGCTCACAGATAAGGACATGACCTCCTTAAACAGCCCCAGCTGCCCTCTCAGTGAAGCCAAAACACACCAAGGGCTTGGCATCATCTTGCCCTCACAGAAAAGGTTATCGTGTAGACACATCCACAAGAAAAACACCTCCCAAGTAGAGCATACTGCCATAGTTATATCAACATCTGAATTAATGACAAACAGGCTAACTCATCTTCTCCTTTATTAGCAAAAAAAAACAGATTAGCAAGTTTTCCTGCTGGTAGCTAACACTACCAAGCAAATGATACTTTTATCTTCTGTTCTCAACACAGGGCAATATTATTGAGCTGTTGAAAAGCTATTTGAACAGCTTCAGAAAAAAGATCTGGAACGTTTAGTTTTAAAAAAAAATAAATATCCCAAGTATAAACTTACGACAAAAGCCAGATGAATGAAATGATTATTCACTCTCAGCTGACTGGCCTCACCCAAAGGTGCTATATTTACTACTCGCCTGCAGACAGGGGCAAAGAATGCAGTATTTCAGGTCTGGCATTCTTCAGCCAAGTGAAAAAATCCATTTGGCTTTAGAACACTAAAACCAAACTGATGAAGAAAACAATTTATCCATCTCTAGTGAAATGAATGTCTCTGCCATAAACAAAGCCTGCACAGCTCTAGTGTTCAAGGATAAATTAGTATTTCAAATGAGAAACTCTATGTCAATAGTTAAAGTTAAGCCTTAAGTAATAACGTCATTCTCCAGTTGAGGCAGATGTATATAGCGAGGCTGTACAACAAGGAGACCTTTCCAGCAGGGCTATTATTTTCCAGAAATGATTATCAGAAAAACATAGGATGGAAAGTGTATTAAGAGTAACTGGAGTCCTGTAGATTTGAACACGACCACCAGTCTCTTCATACCATCCTCTTGAGCTTGCGGGGCCTCTCTGGACAGCCACCAGGAGCCCTTCGCATGGCCACTCGTCAGCACACGATACACAGTTCAGGCACGGACCAGCAAAAGACAGAAAAGACACAAATCCCATCCCCTGGAGGTATGCTGGCAGGTCACAAATTCTTAATATCACAGTTCTCTTCTTGACACATGAAGACTGAAATAAAGATGGTTTAAACAATGGCAGAACTAGTAAGATGAATGACATTAATAGAAACGCTTCAGTTCAAGGTATGGTCAATCTGAGCAAGTTCCTTCAGTCACTAAACTACCGAATTAACCCATCCAGAAACACGTTCTACTAGAAGCCTGATTTCTTTTGAAAAGCACACCTACAGCAGCATTTGAGATTCTGCCCGTTCTGAAGACCTCAAATGAAAACAGCATTAATCACACCAGCAGTGACTTAACAGAAATGACAAGTTGACTCAAGGTTTTCAGAGCTTGAGAGATCAGCATTTTGTTCGGATAAGGCTATTTGGAGATGCTTCAGAACTGCCTACCTAGAAATTAAAACTCTCACTCAATAGTTATTGATAAAATCTCTGCCTTGGAGGACAAACTGCTTGCGCCCCATTTCTGAAACTTTGTAAGGTGTCAGGAAGATGAGGTGAATTCTTGAGAGTAAATTCAGTATCAGAAATGATACTAAGAAAATACTGGAAAGATTCCCCATGAAAAAAATCTGTAATGAAAACTACAGAACACACTATGAAAACCAGAAAGAAAATACAGGGTTTTTTTTTAAAGGCCTATGACTATTCCAGTTACAACTGGGAAACCAGCACTACTCTGGACATATCTATATGGCAATGTCTCTGTCTCCCAGTAATGTCATTTTTTTTTCCAACAGAAATCACTTGTTAGCCTAAAATTCCATTCTTTATGGGAAATGTGCCAGGCAACCTGTGGCCGGCCCGGCACAGCAGTGCCCAAAGCGAGAGAGAAATGCTGAAGAACTGTATTGAAGGTTTTAAGTGCAAGACTGTGTCCAGTTCTGGGCTCCTCAATTCAAGAAAGACAGAACACTGCTAGAGAGGGTACAGCAGAGGACCACAACGATGATGAGGGACCTGGAGCATCCCTCTTACGACGAAAGGTTGAGGGACTTGGATCTTTTTAGTCTGGAGAAGAGAAGGCTGAGGAGGGATCTGATCAACGCCTATAAATACTTGAAGGACAGGTGTCAGGAGGATGGGGCCAGGCTTTTTTCAGTGATGCTCAGAGACAGGACAAGAGGTAACAGGCACAAACCGCAATGTAAGAAGTTCCATCTAAACACAAAGAGGAACTTCCTCACTTTGAGGGTGGAAGAGCCCTGGAACAGGCTGTCCAGAGAGGTGGGGGAGTCTCTGTCTCTGGAGACATTCAAACCCCATCTGGACATGTTCCTGTGGGACCTGCTCTGGGTGGACCTGCTTTGGCAGTGGGTTGGACTAGATGATCCCCAGAGCTCCCTTCCAGCCCCATATATTATTCTGTGATTTGGTCCCTAAACCAACGAAGCAATTCTGCTTGGAGCAATCTGCTGCACCCCTCCTCCTCCTCTCCCTCCCGTTAAGCCTGGGGGCTCAGGAATGCAACCCAGTGAACCCCTCCAGATGTAGTGGGTAGCTATTGCTGTAGTTCTGGTCATCTTAGTGCAGTGTTGCAAGGGTTCTTTACTCTTCATTAACGCTAAACAGCACAATAACCTGGTGCTTTTCGTGGCTGGGGCAAGAGGAGAACAGGTCTTACACCGGAGCTGAGGAGATGATGGCAGAGTATGGGCAGAGTCAGGGCAGGGGGCAGAGAGCAGCAGGTTATTGTGTACAAAGGAGGAATGATGAACCAGTGACTGACAGGCTGAGCCCTGGGTAATGCTGTAACAAGTCTCATTGCTACAGCACGCAAGGGTTTTTTTTTCCAACAGTGTAAAGAAAAGCAAAATCTCTTCCATCACAACCAACCCTCGCATTTAAAAGGCATGAGTTACCGCTTTTGCAACAAGTGTTTGCAAAAAAAAAATAAAATTCTATTGCTACCATTTATGACCTCTAGGAACGTACAACAACAGAAAAAGTCTTGACCTTAATGTAAAGAAAGCAACAAAATATAACTGAATTGTTTTTAAGAAAAGCTAAATTACCCACATTTCTAAACATTCCATGGATCTAAAAACTACATCCATGAGAAAGATGACTTAAACATGTGGACTTGAATTCTGTCACTGCTAACAGGATGTCTTCCCGGAGTATGGTACCAGAAGAGTTCAGACATTCACCTTTGCTTTGTCAGGTTCACCAACGACCAGCAACCTGCCCCGCGTGCTCAGCTCCCAGCAGCTCCCACACCCACAATCATCTCGCTCCCAACACTCCAATGGAGCACAAGTGCCTGGCTCGTAAAACACAGCTTGAATCACATCTCACAGCACTGCAGGCCACTTGCAACTACGTGTAGAAATATACAAAATTAATTTTAGTTCCTACCTACACCACGGTACTTCCCAAAAAAAGGACAAAGGTTTCCACTTCAAGCAGAAAAACAAACTCCAGGAAACAGGGTGGAACAGCAGCAGATTCCACTAATAGGAAGGATGATGTGACACAGCTCATGTAGTCATTTTTAGACGAATTTTGTTGGGGGGAATAATTATACACCACGATTCTTTTTCCAGGAGTGAAAAAGACAATCCCCAGTCTTCATTTCAGTCTCTTAAAAAAAAAAAAAAAAAGCTAGCTCTAAAATTCTGGAATGCAATATTAAGAAGGAAATGCCCAGATAAATTCAATCGGTGAAAAGTGTTCCAAATAAGAAACCTCTTGAGCTCCAAGTAGGCACACGGTCAAGTTCCACTGCAGTCCTCACACATAAACTTCTCTCGGTTTGCTTGTTTGATTTTGGTGTTTGTTTGTGTTTAAGAAGTATGAGCTTTTTTTCCTTCCCTTTAATCCCTACACAGGGCTAGCAAGGCCATACACAAACACCCCTCAGCCCACTGACCCACAGGCAGATGGCATTCCGGGACGAATGCTCCATTACTCCACAGGAGCCAGCACCTTGGCTTTGAGAAATGCTCTTAACCTCCCTATTTTGAGATTTCCAGTGTCATTTCTTTGATTGTTAAGAATTACTTTTCCAGCTATTATGCAACTGAAAGCAACAGACATGCCTTTTCCTAGTATATTAGCACTTAGCTTATTTTAATGCCTAAAACAGTCAGATACTCGTATCTGGTATATAAATTCAAGCTACTTAAAACTTTCCTGACAGTGTATACAAAAAGCAACTGTACTAGAGCCTTTGTTTGCTTAAATTAATCACCAATTCCAAGCTACTCAGAAAAGATTCCACTGTGGTCTAGAAGTAGCAAGTCCTCTCATGTCCATTCTGCAAATTTCTAAGTAGGAAAGCGATCCCATTTGTACATAAGAGAAATGGCAGGGACCCAAGGACCTTCAGCAGCAGAGAAAAATATTTTTGAGCCTTTGAAAACGCTCTGCAGGTACCAGGACAGGCGTCCCCGAGAACATGTGGCAAGGGCTTAAGGATTCAGGATGTAGCCTGGAGAAAGCTGGATATTGTAACCAGAGCAGAAGCACAAGATGTGCCTTGTCACCCGCAGCAGCAGAGACTCAGACGCTCCTTCCCCAAACACTCACCTTTTTCCCCTCTGCTTTTCAAAGAAATAACTTCCCAGAACATCCAAGTCAATCACACACGCCACTGTTATAAACATTTGCACAATAGCTGGATGTAACCACAACTCATCACTACCTACAACTTCTAAGAAGGAGTTCAAGTGTTTTTCTTTGCCAACATTTAGCTCAGCAATCCGCTTCAAACATCGTCCTGACACAGATGTGCCTGGGTTCAGTGTTCTCCAGTGCTCACATGTGCGCCGGGTCATTTAGAGTTAATAAGTTTACTCATGCTAATAAAAAGCCCTGATTCAGAACTTGACTAAGGTGAGCAGTGCGCACAGTGCCCCTGGGATATGAAATTACACTAATAACTTGCAGGCCTTATTGTGGACACGTACCTTCATGGAAGCACATTTTTCCGATTAGGAGCAGCAGTTTCAAAGGAAACATTACTCCATTGGCAACTCCTCTATAACTAGTATTTATCTACCAATAAGCCAATAAATGAAAAAAGTAGGAAGTCAAGAAACACACCAGTCTTCCAAAGCAAGCCGTACGAGTTCCCTTCTCTGTAGCTCCTCCTGGCACAGACACATCAGTGACCGCAGGGAATTTCGGGATATAAGACTAGGCAGAATGCAAATGCATCAAGAAACTTCTACAGATCATCCTCCTTCTTGCTCTCCAAAAAGACCTGATGTGTGAAGTTTCAGTAATTGCAGAACGACAAACTAAAGTGAGGCACCTATGACAGTGATGTATCTTGACCTGCAACCAGACAGTAACCATAATTATAAAAAAATAATAATAATAAAAAAAATTTACATTCTTGTTGAGGGGTTGGTTGGGGAAAAGGAAAAAAAAAAAAAAAAGATACATTCTGTGGTCCCAGAGGGTCAGAGTACCTCTCACAACAAACCAAACCGTGATTTTTAACTTTTTTTTCCTCTTGTCTGAAAGGAGAAGGGACCCATGAATTTCTGTAACAAAAAAGTCAGTATCAGGCAGCCTTCACCCAATACCCACATAGCTCAAAATTCAAAGGACAAGCCCTTTTACCTTCTTGCTGCTTTGCTAAATATGCACAGTTGTAGGAACCCAAGATTACAGGTAAAATATTTTTATAAAAAGCCTTTAAAATCTATGACAATGCATAAAAACAAATTTTGAATATTACTATTTAATGATAAACCCCCTCTCCAGAACCAAATGAAAAGCCTGGGCTTTATCAAGTCAAACAGCATCGCTGTCCACAATAGGGATATAATGAACAAGCAAAACTTCACAGCAAGAGACATTGGGTGATGCTTCCCAATAATTTTCCAGTGAATTTTAAAATAGTTTAATGAAAATAGAGATGGCCTTATTTTGTTTAAGGGTAATTAACACTATTACATTACTTTGAACAAAACCTGTATTTTTTAATGAAATCCAGGTTTTTTTCAGGTTTATTTTACAGCATTAAAAACTCTTGAGTCATTAAATAAACCTTGTGTTGTTAAAAAAAAAAAAAAAGAAAGAAAAAAGGGTTTCTTGCTCTGAACAGCATTTTGTAGCATTTCATCATGGTACCCTTGAAATAATTCAGGAGTACATCTGGGAGGGAGGAAAAATAGATGAATCATTTTAAATCCTAATGCACATAAGGCCAAATAGCACCATACCGAGAAGTGTAAATTTCATCAGATCTTCTCACCAAAACATCTCTAAAGCATCACATATGGGGCATGAAATTGAGGAAATTGTCTCCCCGTTTTCATCAGATTTTTTTCCTGTAGCATTTTTATCAGGCTCTTCATCACGTTGCTGAAAGGACAGTGAACTCTAGACAATTATACATTCATGAGTATTACGCTGTGTGCTGCTCAGAGGCAAAAATAAGTCATCAGATTTGTTTACGACAGTCTGAAAACCAGCACACTCAGAGTTTCCTACCTATTAATGTAACGGCTTCCAGAGAGCTGTATCCATTTTGTGGTTAAAGCTATTTTTAGATTATTTTTAAAGAGTTTATATTTTGAGTTTATATTTTAGTCAAACAAAAATAAACAATAATATGATATGGCAGCTGGATAAATCTATTCCCAGAGCTCTCCAGAGCATCCCAGATGCTGCTGCAGCAGGAGCTGACCTTCTCCCCCTCACCTATGTTAAACTGAGACCAATATCGCGGCCACCAAAGCAACCCCTGTGGCCACCAGATCATTACTAAACACGTAATGAGGCTGCAAATATACCTCCATCTGCATTTCAAGCTCTGCTTTTCAGAAATGCAGGAAGTAACTAATATATATTATAACTCTGACCACTAAAAAAATTCTGTGAGTTTTAAAATTAGTTTTCATATTGTAAGCTCAGATAGCATGACTTTGATTTGCCCCTTAGAGTTAAGTCAGCAACTGCAGAGATCAGACTGAGTTCACCATATAATTACTTATGCTAATGAATAGTTACTTTGTGCTACCCAAGAAAAAGGTGTGTTTTAGCAGAGGGACACGAAAAGCCTGTGACACACAATGAAATTGCTTTTTGTCCCAAACGGTAAGTGCAAGAGAAGGAATAAGATCCTTTTACATTAGTGTGCTGATGTAGCTACGGAGCTCCTGCCGTAACACCAGTTGACTTTGAAAAAGCAGGTTTCTATTAAAAAAAAAAAACCACAACAACAACAAACAAAACCCAGAACTGTTTATTCTGCTACTGCAAGAAAATTTAACTCAAATACTGATTTTCTGGAAACTATGCCAGAGTAAAACTGCCCATAAAGAGTCATGCAGTAGGACCTTCTACAAAAAGTAAGAAAGCAAATGCTGACAGTGCTCATGGAAAAAAAAAAAAAAAATGCCATCCTGTGGTCTCAGAGGGTCAGAGTACCTCTCACAACAAACCAAACTGTGATTTTTTTATTTTTTTCCCCCCTTCTGTTTGAAAGAAAAAGGGAATGTATGCGTGAAATATGTTCTTCATGATTCTAAGAAAATCCATGGATCTCTATTATGAGTTTTATTATGAGCTATTATGAGAAATTAAGAGGTTTGGGGTTTTTATTAAAGAGAGCTGTACAGCACAGCATAGGTTGTTCATCCTCTCCAGTGCTGAGGTTTAGAGAAAAAGGCTTCTGAATCCCGACGCCATTCCAGTCCCGGTTTAAGCAGCAGCAGAGAGAGCTCCATCACTCCTATCTATCTCCCCCAAGACGTGTGGCTCTCCCCGCACTGCCCTTCCCCTGGCACACACTGCCCCTGGCTCTGCCCCATCCATCTCTCCCTGCCACACGCTTCTCCTCTTCTCGATCTTCTTCCTTCCTGCCGCTGCTGGGGCAGCCCACGATAACACTTGAGGAAACGGCCTTTTCGACTGTTTTTGCTCAGTCCGCCCTCTGTGAGTGTCTGACACATCCAGCTCTCCTCCTGACCTATTTACAAGCTCCACTGCAACCATTAACATATATAATGACAATCTTTTTCCACACTCATATTATTAAAAACAACAATTATCTGTTTCATCCAGGTGTTCAAAGTCTGGCAGAAGAAGGGAATTAAACAAGAAAAAAAGGACTCATTTTGGAAAATCCACAAAAAAATTCAATTTCATTTGGGAATACTGTTATTAAAAAACGACAAACTTAATCTAGCATGTACCAGCCAAGACAGAATCAGTCATTAATATTACACAACTCACCCACTGGCTTTCTAAGTTTATTCTTTTCTGGCACATGCATTTTTCATTGCTAGTAATAAAAGACACACATGGAAAAGTGAAATATGGATGTCTGAAGTCCAAAACTTTATTGTTAGAATCTAATAATTGTGTAGGAGAAAAGAGTGTCTGTCCTCGACGAAGAGAGCATTGGATGGCTGAAAATCTGGAGAGTAAAGAGGATAGTGTGACACTTTTATCCACCACCCAGAAAGAACTGAAGGTTTGCCATCAGCCATCATACCTGCCTACGACATGGTCTTCTTGCTGATACCTCTTCTTCAGGATCATTTTAACATCCTTATAACAATTACAGCAATTATTTACATGCAGCCACTATCATAGAATCATGAAAGCATCAAATACACTTTTATTGCCATAATGCAGTAAACCATCCATGAAGAGAAACACGCACCATGAGAGCATCCTGCTTTGTGGAATGCACTCATGAAATGGTCCAACAGCCTCTTTTACAGCTGCAGGCACTTCTCTTCCCGAGCAGGCTCAGTGAGGGTAGGGATAAGGCTCTGCAGGACAGGGGGACACTGCAGGGAGACCACACACAACAGGGGAACCCTCACAGGGTGTCCGTGTATTTTGTCCCTCAGAGGTTCTGAGGTCAGCACTGTCCGTGCTTTACAAAACACAGAAGCCAATAAAATGAGAAATAAAACTTGCTCAAGATCACCTAAAGAACTATAAAAACCAATAAAACAGAACTGAGGTTTCCAGATTAGGAAAAGCTGGTGCAGCAATGTCGCTGAATAATCACCTGCTGCATTATTGTTTTATTTTCTGGCTGATGTCCCTATCACACACACTGCCATAGGAAGCTAGTTTTCTGGTCAACTGAAGATTCATAAAACAAATCACCCAGGATCTCAAAGATCTGAATAGAAGCAAATAAACATATCCCATATTTATAAATATATGCAACCTTTCCAAGTTGCTCATTCCTCAACAGTACCAGCAGAGAGATCTCCTCATCACCAAGGGCTCTCGATGTCAGCCCAATGCTGCCAAAGGAGCTCCTGCACCCGCAAACACCTTCTCAGTCGCTCTCTGGTGGAGCTGGGACAGGTCAAAGCTGCTCTGAGCTCCTGCAGAAGGACCGACCACAAAATAAAAAGCCTCCCCGCTTGCCCAAGTCCTCTCCAGCTTCACAGGTTTAAAAGTTACTCGCTGAGTGACAGAAGTAATGATGTTTGGCCATACAACTGAAAAATAAAGTATTCCAACTCCTCTCCCTGCCGCACAGTTGTGCCCTCCTGGCGGGCATGGGACCAGAACCACCAGCACAAACTCCGGGGTACTTCTCTTCATTGCTGCTGGTCCAGCTTTTCTTGGCTAAGTTTGTTTCATGATGGTTCCAGGTCCCCAGGGATGTTTTTCATAGCTTTTGCTATTTTAGGAACAAATATTAAAGGCACAAATTTCCTCCGTCTTCTCACAAGTTCACTTAATGAAAAAGTGGAGATACAGCTGTTATCACACAGCTCCAGTTTGGTGATTAGGTTTTATACAGAGCTGGACTACAAATACTACTAACACGCTCTGAGAAATATTTATATTATTAGGGTCACAAATTCATATTTGCATCTCTCCTGGAACCTCCAATTCTACAGCCCCACACTCCCTCCATCACGAAGCTGATGCAGACAAGTAACAGCCCAGCAAAAACGGTTCATTTTCTGGCTAGATTTGTTCCACCCTCTCCACCAAACAGGAAAACGCAGCCAGCAGCAGGATCTGCTTATGCTTGAGCTGCCAAAACCCTCAAATTAGGCTACTGGAACATCTCCACTGGAGTTTCAGTCACAAGACTTTCAAGAAAAGTGGTAATTTTGGGGCACCCATTTTTCAAAACATAATGAATTCAACACCTCATCCTGAAGCCTACACAAACTTATTCCCTCTCCACAAGGAGGTTCCTGGGTGGTTCCTGAAGACTCTGGCAGCTCCCCAGCAGAGTGCTGCCGTCACCCTTCAGGAGACAACTATAATTTCCTATAATTAATATACTGTTACCACCTTTTGCTAATTCATTGTACTTGACAAGCTAGAACAGTAATTGTGTTGCTAATATGCTGGTGTATAAGACAAGAGGAGACAGTAATTGCCTTAAAGACAACACTGACATGAGAAACCATGTATCCTCCAACTCACAGAGCAGGTTGTTGAGAGAAAAAGAAAAGCAGCATTTTTCAGCCAGGGTATAACCAGGAATGGCCAATGGATCCCACCAGGCAAGAGAGCAGAATGGAGCAATGGAGATCATACACATCATATTTTCACCCACAGTAACTATGAGTTCCAGAGTAAAACTGAAGGAAAAAAAAAAATTGACTGCTAAGCAAACAACTATTTTGCTTTAGTAGACAAAAAATTCCAAGTTAAAATAGAAATTACATCTCACTGTGCTGTGCCATCATTCCCATTGTAGGAGAATATGCAGCATTTAAAGACTCTTTCAATAACTGGATAATGGAGACGTCATCTGCAATTTCAGCCTTAAGTCTTGTTTTCTTGGAATTTATCAGGTCAAAACAGACCCTTAATGTTGCCTTAATGCCGATTTTTAGCACCTTTACCTTAGTTAAAGTTTTAAATTAGAATTGGAGGGGAACAAAAAGTCTGTTTTACTGGCTCTGCAATCAGATGTTTAAGGTAAACCCAGGTCATGAAGAGCCAGGACACCACAGGTCAGCTCAGAGCCTTCTTCAGATGAAGACAATTGTGGTTCCAAGGGAAGGGAGATCAGCAGAGACAGGAGGTGAAGAGGAGAAACGGCCACCTGGGTTGGGAGATGTGAACTCAGAAGAACTCACCCCCTCAGCACGCTCTTTTTTTATTTTTATTTTTTTTCCAAATTAGCATTGCAGTCAAAGAATCAATATACAGTTTCAAGTGACATTAATTCTCATTTTAAATAATCTATGCTTAAGCTTCATTTTTCCACTTGAAATTCAAAATGCAAGTTTCAGTATTGCATCTACTCATGTACAGGCATGTTCTCAGATGAGTTTTAAAGTACTAAGATTTAATATTTCAGAATGTTAAACCCAGAGAGGAAAAAAAAAATATATCAGTAAACAAAAGCTACTTAGTGTCCCAAAGAAAACAAGACAGCAATAAGGGTAAAATAAGGGATGGGACTAATCTCCTCACAGGCAAAGAAAGTAGACTTGGTCTCCCAGGACCTGGTGGGTCCTTTTAGGAAAAGGGGAAGGTAGATCACCATGGCAACACAGTATTTTATGAGATACTTTAGTAGCGCAATATGCTCTGCTATGAACATAACAGATAAGGCAAGAAGCAGTTCTCTCTCAACCAAATAGAAAAGCTTTTAGCAAAAACATGGAGCACGTGTCTGTCTGCTGTGATTTCCAGTAATGACAAACTGATGTTGCAGAAGCCACAAACAATGGATATCAGCAATAGAAATTATCTTCAAAGCTCACATTCTCTGGTCGCTGGGCTACCTGATGAAAACATCCAAAGATTTACACCATCAATGACAGAGAGCTATCATGGGCGAAGATTAAAACTTATTAACTGCTGACCCAACTGTGCAAAGTACCCAAATCACACCAGATCAGTGCAGATCTGCACAAAAAGGAGACAGGGTTTGGCAGAATGGCTACAGGGACAAAGGGGCACCCGATAAAGGTGTCCTCTGCGGGTGGCAGCGGCGGATACCAACACTGGCTTTTGAGGGCAGGAGGGAAGAGACAAGATAAATTCAGATCAGAGACATCATTAAGACCAGGTAGTGTAACAAAAACGGTATCAAAGAAATTGAGAGAAAGCCATACCCTAAAGAATAATCTGTTTTTCTGTAGGAGCTGCAGCCAAGGAACTGGCAGCTGGTGTTGGAATGTACGTGTTCAATGGCTGAGGAGAAACAGCACCCAGGCTCATTGGTAAGCACTGCATAGGGAGACAAGACCATTCAGAAGCTGCTGTAAGATACGAGTGAGTTTTATTTTTTGCTCTAATGATAATTTTGAATCATCACCAAGATAGACATTTAGTCGTTTGCTCTTTTTCAGAGGGCACCTAGAGCAACGACATTGAAAGTAATGTCTACCAGTCTATATCACCAAATAGGTTGCAGCCCCTTATCTTGTAGATCACATTCATTCATAGCAGAGGTGATGAAATCATTATGTAAAAAAAATTAGAAAAAAAAATAAAAAAAGAAACTCCATAGCCAGGTCTACCTCGAGTGGCTCAGACCCGAGAGAAATCAGAAGCAGCATGGAGGCTGACGGAACGCATTTGTTCCAGAAGTAGGGTAGCATATAGCAGCAGTCATATTTTCAGCTCCTTGCACACACTGCTGAATTTTAAATTAATTGTAACCACATAGGAAAAAGACCTGAGGGTGCTGGAGACAGCTCTCTGCAAACATCTGCTCAGTGCGCAGAGGCAGACAAAGGCAAAGGGAGTATTGGGATGCATAAACACAATGACAGAAAGCCATGGCCAAAGCACTAACGTCACAACAGAAATTAAGGATTAAGGGTACCATATTATCCAACTACAAAACCCCACACTAGCTACATGGAAAAGGCAGCAGAAATAAAGTAAATAAAATAAAATAATAAAAATAAAAGCATTAGATGTAGGGGAAGCCACCAACGTGAAGGTAAACTGAAAATAAAGCCAGTTTACACAGGGGATAACTAGAAGGGGCAATGATGCATTAAACAAAACGGGGAAAAAAGAGCACAACACGGCTGGCTGTTCTTCCGCCTCCGAGAAGAGGCAGAGCAAGGAAGGTACCCGAAAGGTAACAAGTTTCAGGTTAAAAATACAACAGCTAATTCAGATAGATGGATATAAAAATATTATGTGTTTGTATACAGAGGTAAAACCTTCTCAATTAATAAATTCGCTGATTTGTTATACTGAAAAAAAGCTGAGAACTAAAAGAAAATAGAGAACATTTCCACCTCTGCCAGAAGAGAAGCAGGGACTACCCAAGACCGACATCAAACGAAGAACCCAGAAGAACCCCTTCTACAGGCTGGTTATTTATTTTTCCCCACACAATGCTTCTATTTGATATGTTACTTCAGTGAATTCCAACAATTCTGAGAATGAATAAAAGCTGAAGATCAGAGACTGATTGAGTGTCTTCTCCCTCGTTATGTCTGTGGCAAATTCCTGGGGTGACAGCTTTTACGTACTCAAGGGGAAAAAAAAATATCACTTTTTCCTCCTGTAGTTTTGTTTTTGTTTAAGAGATGAATTCCAGTTACACTGTCTAAAGCTCCCCGGAGCTGTCAAACTTATTCCAAGGATGTTCTGGGAATAAGAGTCATTATTTGAAGTTTGGTTACTATGGATAACACACTAATCAAAATACGGAGCAGCAGTGCTACACACGAGCCAGCGTTCAGCAGATCCCATCACTTACACGGCTGTAGCTCAGTGCTGGCCCTCAATGACTGGTCCACACTAGCAGATACTTACCTGTAACCATCACCAAAGCTGAAGCAACACAAATCTTGCCATTCTGCATCCCAGTGCTCCATGATTTTCTAACCTATCTCAACAGGTTTCTTCCAGTTGCTGGCTGGTTTGGAGGGGAGCAGGAGCTCCAGCACAGCTACACCCCAACAGGGAAAGTCCCACATCCCAGGACCCGCTTCCTTCGGCTACGCTTCTCTGCATGTTCACCCATGGATCCAGCTCTACCCTTCTTCTGGATTAAAACAGAGACCCCTGAGTAGCTACAGGCCAGGGATTTTGAGAGCCAGATGTTTAGGCACCGCTTGACCACTTAAAGCTTTATTTGAGATAAAATAGCTGCAAGTTAACTTTACTGTGTGAGCAAGGCTCCAGCTCTGCAATTGCTTCTGTCTTCTGCTGCAGCAAGGCTGTCTTCACAGAGAGAATAAATAAAAGAAAATATCAAGACCACCAAATGTGGCTGGATATCCTGAATTCTAACTCTACATTGCAGAGCTTGATTTTTGACAGAAACTCCTCGTTTTCTATTAAAAATCCTCCACTCCATTTTTCTGCAAACCTTGCCCTAGCAGCAACAGTAAACAAAGCAGCCGTAGAAGACTTTAGTAGAATTTCAGTATCATAAAATAATCTTAAGTCTCATGCAATTAAGCCATTAAACTCTCAAACCAAAATGGTTTTTTTGCTGAATAAAATATCTAAAATTCATTCACTGATATGATCTTGATGACCTACTTGCTACCTTTCTTACCAGGAAAAAAAAAAAGCCTGACTAGAGGTTAAATAATACATGAGCTTTTTATCTAAAGACAACCAAGCTGAACTGCTACAGTAAAGCTTTCATCACTAGTAACATCTTTGCCAAGAATATTTTCCCCTGCAGGCAATGTTGTTGGACTTAAATCAGAAAAAGTCAGTCATTTATGTCAGTCTTTTCCAGTTCTGCTTTCTATTAAGACAGACCGGAGTCCTGCTCCATCACAAGGGCTGGGTAAAGAAAACCAAAACAGCTGTTTTCCCACATTTCTTTCCCACCTCTGCTCAAGACGCCAGACCATCACCTGTTTGGGTGTGGATACTCAGTTTAATTTCTTAAAAGAAATTAAATCTATATGAGATACAGGAATCTAAGACAACCACAAAAATCCACCCCTCACAATATTAAGACAAATTCTTCAGAAATAATCCTTTTTTTTTTTTCCCCAGTTAAATTTATACAAACGTCTAGGCAACCACCCCCATCTTGTGATTGCAGTTTCTTCGCCACTTCATATTTTTACCATTAATAATTTAGACTTTGGGGAAGTATGGGTTTAGTAGGAACAGCAGGGAAATGAGGTTCACGGGGTTTTGCTAAGCAAGTTTTCAATATATGAAAACAATCTTCAACTGATAAAGAATATCACACGACCTTACTATAGCAGCACTGAACAGGATAATGTTTTCTGCTGCTTGGTAACGTCCTGCAGAGCACTGGAGGCATCTGTCCAAGAAAATGTCAGTGATCACGAGAAAAATACTCATTTTAGGATCTATAACAGGTTTATGCACAAGAAAAAGGTGCTTATATTCCCAGAGAAGAGGTCCTCACGCTTGACCCTTGAAAGAATATAGCTATTATTTTGTTTTGCAGGTGGGAGAAGTTTAAATGCTTTGCATGACTCTGAACATTTTCAGGAGCATTTTATCAGGCTTAGTCATACTCACACCACAGAAACTTCTCTTTTGTGAGGGGTACACTCTTTTAACAAAGCCATTCCATTTTTTTAATACTAGAATTGCCTTTAAATATTTAAAATAAAGCCCAAGTGAAGGGTTCTATAGACAAACCTGTCAATTCAACGCACCAAAAGCCCAGTAATTCTCTAAAAAACACAAACAGGTTCTTTTTTGAGAGAGAGAATAGACCCAAACTTCCTCAACTCAAACGCTGGTATGTCCTCTGCCTTCCCTCCTGCCTGGCTCCCTATGCTCCCTTAGAAAAGCTTCCCTTTTCATGGCATGTTCTGTTCAAGAATCTTAAACATTAATTAAGCCTAACAGTCTTCAGAGATGTTAGCACAGCTATAAAAAGGTTTCTGAATCAAGTGGCTACTGAAGGAACTGGCATCTGATCAAATTTTCAAGAGTTATGCTCCCTGCTTTATGAATAAATCAAGGAATTATCAGGTTTTGAAAGTTTCCGGCACTATTTTAGTTCTTGGTGCCTCGTGTACATATTAACAACCTTAATTTATGGATTCAGCATCTAAGGCATGATGAACCAAAGCGGATACTGGTAGCAAAATTACAAAAGAATCCAATCCTGATGTTTTCATCATGGACAGCTTCTCAATCATGGGTTAACTTGGAAAACCCGTTATATTTTGTTCTGGTTAATTTTAAGCACAGCTTTCTGAGATGCTCTATGAATGAAGTAAATTTGCCTGCAGATTGGAACATACTACCAGTACTCAGAAGATTGAAAATTGTATCATTAACTAATAAATTCATGATAGTTTAGTATTTTACTGGATGATCATGTCAGCCCAAAATCCTGAAGGAGCTTGGGGGACATCAGAGCATCAGCTGTATCAGGTCACTAGTGCACAGGATTACCCAGTCACTCCTCCCAGCAGAAGAGTACACTTTAGGCAGGAAGGCTGGGGAAGAACTCCTTTCTGAGTCCTCCTAACTCATCTCTACATAGTATAAAGACATAACTAAATGTAACATGACAAGAAGAAAGGTCTTATAAGGATTACCAGAACTACCATGAATTTTACACATATATCTTACAATTTTAAAGCACTTGCCTCCAAGGACAGAAACCCTTCAGAGGAAGCTGCACTGAACTCTCCTGATCAGCTCCGTTGTATCAAATAACCATACAGTTTTGTGATTTTCTTTTCATAATATTGATAATACCGGGGGTGGGGGGAAAAGCATTTTTGGAAGTGTAACTACAGGAGAGAAGCATCAACTATTTGTATATAAACAGCATACATCACAGCCGAACATTTATAACCCAGTTCTGGTATCCTGTGACTTGAGGGGGTGAAATACCACTGAAATAAGCACCCATAGAAGTTATCTTGTGAACACGAACACAGGAGCTTCGAGCCATTGGAAATCACGCTGCATGGACACGCTGTTGAAAGAAGACAACTGCATTTTTCCATGGCCGGGAACACAGAAGAGTTTACACAGCAGAACCTACACTGTGCTTAAATTCTTGGTGAAATATACATGAAGCCAAATAGAGGAAGTGCCCTCTCCTACACTGGTGCTGCCAAGGGAAGTGCAGCACAGCAGCAAGGCTCAACTCCAGGCTTCCCCTTTTCCACGGCACAGCAGGACCAGGACGCAGCTCCCTCCTGCTCCACTCACCACAGCCATCACGGGCCAGGAGCCACCGCTGAGCATGATTAGCCTCGCAAAATTGGCTTCTTGACACAAATGAAACATCGCAGTTTTCCACTGAGAACTGGTGCTTGCTCACTCTACGGTAACTACAGGAAAAGCCCATTTCTGCAATCTGGAGGAGGCACCAGTTGGTAGGACTGGTAGTAGGAAAAGCACTTAAAGGACTTGCCTTTTTTCCCATGAAAACCCCAAGGAACAATGGAATTCCATCCTTCCTTCCATATTTCACTTTTTGCCCAAGAAGAGACAGTGCACAGCAATCACTTAGTGTTTCTAAACAAAAGAGCTGTCCTCCTAACACTACCGCACCTCACACCAACTACTGAGGAAGCCCAGCCAGTTCTTCTGTTCTTCTATTAGCTACCAACACACAGATGGGCAACTGTCCCAGCCTGACAACCACCACATTAACGGATCTTCATAAGACACAGCAAGAAGACAAATACTGCATGTCCTGGACAACCAAGGGAGCAAATTCAGGGATATTCCTCAAGCACAAGAGGGCCATATGTCTCCCGGTCTTAGGGCTTCACTACAGAAAGGAGCTGGATGAGGCCTCATCACAGAGTCCTGCACCCAACCAGCCCTTCACCTGCTTCCCAAAGCTTTATGTTTTATTCTCAACAAGCCAACCATCACTCAACCACGGAACAGGGCAAGCCACATGGCTTCCTTGGATTTGAAAGTGAGTCTGGACATGACAGCACTGCACTGACACTTAAGCACCTTGTGTGCCTCCAGGCTAAGACTTCCCAAGCATGGGAATCCCAAGCTCCAAACTGGACAAAACAGGCTTCTGAAGGTGGCGGTTGCCTTTCTTTGGGCTATGCCAGAACAAGAATGGATTTTTAGACTCTGCAAGCCAGAGCTCTGTATCTAGCACATTCAGCTTGCAGGAGAGCCCCTCCCTTAGATATCCATTCAAACCGTCTCTGTCCTCTCCTCCTCCACCCTCCTCCTCTTCTGCTCTGCCTCTTCAGATGGTGTCCCAGGGCAGGCATCCTCATCATCTCCAGCCTAAGCAGCTCCTCGCCTCTTCAATTCCCAGTTTGCAGAGAAATGCCAACTGCAGGCAGACATCCCAGCTCAGTAAAGGTTCATGACATCTTTAGCCCCGTCACACCCTAACACAACCACACTGAATGTGAAGCTACACCATAACCTGTTCTTCAGCCCTTCAGTTGTGAGTCTGCTAGCAATTGCACAGCACTTGTGGACTCATTTCTTCTGTATCTCAGATTTGCAGCTACAGAAAAATTCCACAGCAGCACAGCCCTATTGCCAGCGACACGATCGACAGCTGACAAGGGACTTGTGCACGAATTGCTTGTGAGCAGCATATGGCTCAAGAGTCATTCTAAACTCTGGGGTCAAAGACTTTAAAAAAAACACACAAAAACAAAAACAAAAAAAACACCCAAACAAATGTGGAAAGTTGATTAAGTACTAAAAGTAGAGCCATTCCCTGGAGACAGCAGGGCAAAAATGAAATTTCAAAGGGTAAAAACATTTTCACAGTAGTGCTGAAGCATCCTTTATTAAGATTTCATAGAATCAGAGAATGGTTAGAGTTGGAAGGGACCTCAAAGATCATCCAGTACCAACCCTCTGCCCTGGGCAGGGACACCTCCCACCACACCAGGTTGCTCCAAGCCCCATCCAGCCTGGCCTTGAACCCCTCCAGGGAGGGGGCAGCCACAGCTTCTCTGGGCAACCTGTTCCAGTGCCTCACCATCCTCAAAAAATAGAATTTTCTCCTAATATCTCATTTCAATCTCCCTCTTCCAATTTAAAACTGTTCCCCCTTGTCCTGTCCCTCCGCTCCTTAACATAGAGTCCCTCTCCAGCTCTCCTGGAGCTCCCTTCAGATCCTGGAAGGCTGCTCCAAGGTCTCCCCGCAGCCTTCTCTTCTCCAGGCTGAACAGCCCCAGCTCTCTCAGCCTGTCCTCACAGCAGAGCTGCTCCAGCCCTCTGAGCATCATTGCACTTAAGTGTCCTCATTAGAAAGGGAGAAACAGTAGCAGTGCATCATCATTAAGGTCATCCAATATATTTTTTGAGTCCCCTACACTCAATTATATTTATTGAGACTCCAGAAACTACAATAATCAGTTTGAGAGCGTGCAGCATCTGCTACTTCCAAGATGAGTCACGGTAGGAAATTCCCCTATATTTTCTAGGAACCAGTTTAGCAGACAATGCTTGAAGCTGTGATCTATGTACGCACCCATACAAGAGAGAAGAAATAACTACTATCAATAAATCCACATTATATTGATGTGCTGACTGCACATTTCAAACGAGATTATGCTTAGAAAAGCTATTTTGGGAAAATGTTCCTCAGTTTAATTTGAATACAACGTAAATTTTGCCAAGATATAGTAAGGACATAACAGGCTGGAAGAAAGAGAAACTTCTTCAAATAAACTGAATGAATTTGAGGAAATTTTGAAGGAGGAATGTAAATACACAACACAACTTCAACACCCCATAGCACCTGCCTGCATTTTCAAGTGCTGCATCATTAACTGTATCATCTCTTACCACATACGTTCCTCCCCAAACTTTAAATAATCTCAGCCCCCTGCCCCCAACTTCTGTCTTATCTAAAACTCCCTCTCACATTCCATTTTCTCTCCTTTTCAAAAGACTACACCAGAAACACCTCATTTTCAACAGGAATCCTTGTACTCCTTTCCCTCATCTCCAGATGTCCCCTATCCAGGGACACTCGGCACTCACACTGCTGACAGCAGGACCCCCTGCTCTGCAGGGCTGGCTTTTCTGCTCCTCCTCTCAGACGCCCAACAGCTCCAAAACCCCCCTCCCAGGATATCTCAGCAGCAGCCTCTGGAGCAGCCTCAGGAACAGACCCTGATCTGTCCTGAACTCTTACTTTCCAAACAGCCCACCCACCACCCTCTGTAAGAGAGGGATGTAAAAATCTACATGTACCCGGGTTCTGGGTTCGAACAATATGGATTTTAAAAAAACAGGTCAAGTTACTAGATGACCTCCTAATGAGGGAATGTAACTTCATCAACAAGGTAGAATTAATTTCTACTTCAGTAGGTACTGAAGAGACGAGCCTTTTGCCAGGCACAAATTCAAGATCCAAGCCAAACTTTCCTGAAGTTATTTTATATGGTCTTGATTAATTTTAACTTTTTTACTCCATACCAAATACAGCTACAAGGAAACTACGAGGACACAGTACTGCCATGACAAATTTCTATAGTCTTGTAGCATTGGTTGTGTACTTCAAGCTATGATACATTTTTGGTTTTGACTTCTAATCTGATAATGAGAGCTCTATCATTTGTGTGCAAGTAGCAAACTAATAACACTTCCAGATAAGCCCTAAGGCTCCTAGAATTACTTAATAGTAGTAGTCTCACCTTTGGAGAGTACAAGATGGCCTTCTTGAATTACCAGGACTCTTGATAAAAATCCAGTAGGACAGAGAAATTCCACCTCACTTTTGAATACCTGAAAGTTACATCCTCATCTATCAATGGAGCAAACTCAGAACAACTCCACCACAAACACCCTGTCCCATCAGGGTGAACTACTCAGAAGGACGCTTACTTCCACAAGACAACTAACATGGAATAATTCACTGGTTTCCACCATGGAAGTGACTGCAAAGAGTTAAAAGCCCTAGTATTTGAGTACAATACCCACATTTTTTTTCCCCACCAACAGTCCATTAAAGGGAGTTTGGTCTCACTGAGAATGAGTGCCCAGACCCATACAACCACGGACCAGCCATTAGCTCTCTTTTAAGATAGGACACTTACTGTAAAATGGGTCACCACTCCATTTATCTGCTATATTTATACTGACGATTAATTTCTCCAGCATGACCTTAAATATATACTCCTACACAGCTCAGCACTACATTTGAATAGTCTTTAATGCTATTGTAATAAATTAGCAATTGTAGGTCAATAAGGACAAAGGTAACTACTAATTCACTAATACTTGGCTGTTGAGAAGTGCTTAATTACCACAGCAGCACTGTGGCCAGAAGCATAAGACCAAGTTCACAGAAGCAACCAGAAACTTTCAGTCCATTCTGAAAGTTGCTTATTCTGAAATCAGTGATATAAGCAAGCCTTCTGTATCAGGTGACAAAACGGATTGTAACACAGCGTTTTCCCTCGCACTCACAAAACCCTCTCACCAGCATCAGATGTAGCCTAAGATGATTTTTTTTCCCAGTCATTGAATTTTCTTTAGAGACAAAAAAAGCTCTGATCAGGGGATTTTTCAGATACCACCTCATAAAAAGTAGCTGGAATTCTCTGCAAATATTTGCAACAAATGAAGGGTTTCTCCTGAAGCACCAGAGCACTACAGTTGGTAGCAAAGGCACAGAATTGCACCAGAGCAATCTATAGGTTGTTTTAGTTCCAAATGAGAATATGAATTATATCAGCATTTCTTCTCTTTTCAGATATCTCCTCTCCTACAGGAGATATAAAAGATGAATTGCAAATTTATTCAAGTCCCAGAGTCCTCCTGCTTTTCCACAAACACAAATCTGAATTCCCTGAAGCAAGAGGAAAGCATGTTAGACGGGGAGGTCTGTGCATACAATGGTAAAAATCCACCCTAACATATTTCAAGTTGTGCTACAGAAAGCACGCTTGAAAAACAAACACACACCTATTTGTCAACCAGGTCTCTAAAATTCTGAAGAAAAGTTCAAAGGCAGTCGCCCCAGGAAACCTGCTCAGCAAAACGGCCATTATACACTTGTTGGATTTCACCTGACTCAAAATGTCACCTGTACAATAAGAGTTTGTATTAGTCCAAGAATTCTGTGTGTATAAGGGAAGTGTCATTGCTCGTATATATAAAGTGTGCTCACACAAAGAGTGAAACTGTGGTTTCCAAGTAGCTTGGCTGTTTGACAGAGAAAAGCACACCACTGCTGCTCTCCTCACTCACAAGAATTAGATGACCTGATTTTCCAGAACAGAGAAAGTTTAAGGTTCAGCAGTAAGGGACTGCTGGGCACCCAATACCAACCATGGCCAGAAGTTCCACCTGCAGAACATCTGCAGGATTCATGCAGTGACCTGGTTGCCCCAGTTTTATTTTCAGCTGACAGCATCCCCGAGGTGCCTTCACAGCAGGCAGGAAAAGCTCAGCATTACAGTTTCCAATACAGCATGGCACACCCAGAACTCCAGGCTAAATTACACTAACAGTCATTAGGAACCTTAGGTTGCAGCTCTACCTTCACCTTGTCTGGATGAAGGATGATCCAAAGATTTCACCAGATCAATAAGTAGAATTAAACTGGTCTTTTCCAAAGAGTCTGATGCATCTTCCATACCATACACACACAGCTTCAAAATGCTTCGTAGAAAATCCCCTGAAGTACCTCTACATAAATTCTTCAAGCCCACCAACTCTCAGCATTGCATCATTCATCTCTGGTCAGCAGCTAAATATGAACACTGGCATTTTAAAACAGTGTTTTAAAAAACATTTCAAGGACACTGTTTCTCTGAGTGTTACCCAGGAAGACAGAATCACTTCCATGGCATGTTAAAAATAACAAAGCAGGCAACCATCCCACAGCTTGCCATGGGTGTATTTATTAACCAACCACTATACTGTAAATACGACCAGTGACCTTTACATCTGCAGAGTGTAAAATAGATTCCAAAGCTGTAACTGAAATGTCAGTATGAAGCTTAAAAATTAATGCATGAGCTAAGTGGAGTAAGCCCCAGCACTGCGCAAGAGCAGAGCTATTCAAGTATTTTGTCACCAAAGATGGGCCAATACTCTAGAAGCCCAAAGGGAAGTACAAGCAGCAAGGCCATTTCACATCTGAATGACAAAGACATTTAACCATTTATTTCATTTCTATCACATTAATTTTACAGTCCTTGCTGTAAGATTCAACACAAAAAGTAAAGGATAAAGAATCCAAGTGCGCACCCTGAAGCACAGCAGACTGAGACCATCCTGATCCTCCTGTCCTGTCACCCCCCACCAGAAGAGACTGGACTTACTGAGAAAGCAAGATAAATTAACAGTCAAAACAAACACAAAATACCCTGTAAATCTCAAAGGGTAACCCAAGGCAAATGCTAAACAAGCCTGGTAGATTTTTAAGGTTACACAGAAAACACAGTGTCCTTCAAAAGACTGTACTATCTGCCAAGTCAGGGACAGACAGATTGCAAGCACTCTAAGGACGGGGAACAAGACGACCAGCACGAAGAGAGAAGTGCATCGATTTTATCTGAGGCACATTTTTGAAAGCTTATCAAAATGCATCATAATTAATATTAATTACAAGTCAGCAAATGTTCTAGTGCTCAGAAGGTACTAAAACATATTCCACAGCAAAATTGTGTTTTCTGGCCTGCATTTGTCCTTGGAAGTTGTGGGTGTTTAAGATCTGGGTTCAGGTCAGTCCCACCACAGGCAGCAGCAGAGCCTTTTGACTACCTGCTAAATTACACGCTTCAGCAGATATATTTGGCAGCTTTACATCTGGGTTCAAGATTTCCACTTGAGCCACCAGAACTTTCCTGATTCAATTCTGTAAATGCATTATTTGGCAAGTAATTTTAGGAGGGAGAATAAAATTTTAAAGCTGCTTCTGAAAACAGTGAAATATGCCCAGATTGCTATATAAAGATTCTGGAAAAGCTACAAGGAATTTAGCTACTGTTACATATACTTTTGTCTCTATTGGCCTGGAAATGCCTCTCAGCCCTGTACTTCCTTCCAGAGTTGGTTTATGCAATCAGTAATTGAAAGCATTCACCATCAGGTCTTGCTTATTTAGTATCAGGCAATGTAGATTTCATTGCAGCTTCTTAAGAAAAAATGTCAAAGAGCCACCAGAAAGATATCTGTGAAGGAAGACAGAGCCTAACATGAGCTCAGTGAAGGAACTGGTCTTTGGGGAAAGAAAAAAGACAGCGAGAGCAGCAGATCCTTCAAGATCAAGGTGAAAAGAGACGTTTTGGTAATAGAGGAAAAACTGATACCTGGGATACACCTGCTCTGCTGACAGAGGAAACCTTGCTCTGGATTAGAAGTGTTCAGACTTTCACAACCCAACTGAGGCAGCACAAGGCAGCTTAGAGCAGCATAAAAATAATTTCAAAATATGTTGTTTGAGAGTAAATGAGGACTGAAAACTATATGCCCTGGTACCCCGATATGACAGCATTTCACTGTCATGTTAGCACCGCACGGCTTGTTAAAGGGTACCCTGAGCCAGACCTATCTCTGCTCTTTCACTCCCAAAATTCTAGCGGGGTCCTTCCTCTGCCCACAAAAGCTTTTGTCTCTTCTGATCATCGCTGGTTCTAAGAGGTGCTGTGTCAGGTTAGCAGATCTGGAGGATACTGAAGCTGTAAAGGCTGTTTATCAGCCTTTCTGAAACAAGCTGATGGTTTCACAGCTCTGGTGCTCACACAGGGCGGCAGCAGGGTATCCCGCCAGCAGCCTAACCACAGCCCAGGAGACAACTCGGGGGCCTCAGGTCAAAGGATACTCCCTGGTGCAGTAAAAGCATCCCTGCACTACAGCTGCTTGTGTGGTCCTTATCTCGGCAGGCAGAGGGCTTCCAACTGTGAAAAAAATTCTTAATTTTCTGTAAGAAAGCCTGGAATAAACACTATTCACGCTGCAGCAACTGCATATGGTTAAGGAATTGACTTGGGCACTGCCGAGTTTTGGTAGCCTTTAATGGCATCTCATACAGGAGGGAAGAGGGAAGGAACCAGGAAAACATTGCTGCATGCGTTCAGAAAACTGGTTATTTTTAATAATGCATTTTTAAGATCAACAACTCTGAAGCAAAATGGACAGACCACTTTTTTCCATTGGTGTACTGATAGCACATCAAGAACCTTCAGAGAACAGTTATTTTAGGCCAGTGCAGCAAAATAGGTTGATCCCAGGAAGGAAAGTTCACCCACTGTGGCAAAAATCAACATAGAAAAGGTAAGTTTATGCATCCATTATGCTGAAGAGCTTAAAATGGAAACATTCTATACATCTCTCTTCAGATCAGGATAAACAACCGAAGAAAAATGAATCATTACTACGAGAAGGGATGGAAAGCACACTGCAGGAAACTGATGGTATCTCCTGCCTCTCCCTCCTACCCATGAAAAAGGCCTTATGATCACATCATAGCACAATTTTGCAAGAAAGGAACAAAATCAAATCCACTATTGTTACTTTTTCCCTTTAAGCTTTTGTGTTTCTCCAGCTACAGAGGCTGATCCAGGTGGTCTCACCTTTCCTAGTAGTTCCTACTACATTTATGTTCTTAGCTATGGATGCACAACTACAAAAATCAACGGCATACAGAGATACTAATGAGATGCACCATATCCCGTTCCTGCAGCTTCGGAGGTTTAGAAAGACTTAAAGGTCTAATGGATAAAATGAGGGCAAAGAAGTTATTTCTGTTTTGCTCATTTTGAGAGACAGGAAACTACTGGAGAGAGTCCAGTGTAGGGCAACAAAGATATTGGAGGGATTGGAGCATCTCCCCGAGGAGGAAAGGCTGAGAGAGCTGGGACTCTTCAGCCTGAAGAAGAGAAGGCTGAGGGGAGACCTTCATGCTCACAAGTATCTGAAGGGTGGGTTGAAGGAGGATGGAGCCGGACTCTTCTCAGTGGTTCCCAGGCACAGGACGAGGGGCAACGGGCACAAGCTGGAACACGGGAAGTTCCAGTCAAATATCGGGAAAAACTTCTTTGTGGCGAGGGTGGCAGAGCCCTGGCAGAGGCTGCCCAGGGAGGGTGTGGAGTCCCCTTCTCTGGAGACCTTCAAGCCCCACCTGGATGCAGCCCCTGAGGGATTGCTCTGGGCAACCCTGCTTCAGCAGGGGAGTTGGGCTGGATGATCTCTGGAGGTCTCTGCCAACTCCGACAATTCCCTGATTCCATGATTTGGTATTAAAAAAAGTTAAAATCTTCTAAACAATAGCTGACAGCTTCATTTACCAAGCATTCTGATAAAAAGAAGAATGGAAAAAAGGGAGAAAAAGCTTCATATTCACAATGAGATAGTCAGAAGCTAAAAATAACCAGCCAGCTGCAATTCCCACCTTATGCGGCCAGGCAGAAGTGCTTCCTTCTCCCCCTCCCCGTGCACACACATGCTCACTTCCTTCTTCATTGCAACATCAGAAGCTGAACTCGATGCTAGCAAGCCACAAAGTCCTGCCCAGAATTTAAAGTCACGCCCCAGTAATTACATAAAATAAGCTCTTAGTACATGTGGTTCAAAAAAAAAAATATCAATTTACTCAACTTTAATTTTGCTTTTAATTCCAAAATACTCTGACTGGTCATAAAACAGAAAAGCAATTTTCATTTCTGAAGTTTGTTCCCTCCACCTAGATGCCTCAATTTTTTTTATTATTTTCTTTTAAATCTGATGGTAGAACATCAGCATGTTCATTTCTCTTGCTGCTATGGAAATACAAGGGTCACTCCCCCCACATTTGTTCTTCAGTTTTTCTCCATAAAACAAAGAGGGAGGATAGCAATAGCGGATGAGAGAGGATAAAAAAGGAAAACATAAGATAATGTAAAACTCAGCTGTGGAGATCTCAGTCTCAAAAGGTGGCCCTAGATGTCAGAGTAATATAGAAAAGCAGCAAAGACCCTCCAAAAAATCCTTGCAAGCTTCCAGTCTAAAGTCAATGTGCTCTTCTCCAACCTGCCTTCTCTGTCAAAGCAGCAGCACACGCAAATTCAAGAACAGAAAGTCCCCTGCACATGGCATACAGTTTTTCCCCTGAGAAAGCAGAATAAATCATGACGGCTGTTAATGAAATTTTGTGCTCTAGTGGTGCCCTGACACTAAAAAGGCCAATTAAAACCCTATTTAGACCAGGAGATGGCTCCAAGTCATACAGCCCATATTACCTCCAACTCCAGAGGGAACCCTAAGTGCTGGACCCAGCCTGGGCAGGGTGTGCCACACACCCAAACAGCAACCAACACCTTCCCTAGTGCCCATAAACGCAGCTCCCTGGCCACCAGCTAGTCACCAAAGTGCAAAAGCCTGGGTTTGAATACCCTATTTTTTAAAATACCTAAACAAACCAACGACCACAACTCCTCCTAGCCACTTGCCCCAACCAGGCAGGGGCAGGAAGCACAGCCATACATCTCATTAAAGCAGCGTGAGCTTCGCAACCGTTTTCTTAAATCACTCCACAGTAGGTGGGGGGAGGTAAATTCCACCCGACATCCCCCTTCTACTGACAGCAGCAGCGAACACTCGTGGTGCTGCCACATTAGCAGTCAGCACTAGGAAGTTCCTTCTGCCAGACGCCCAAGATGAGAGCAACAACTCTTCACATTCACAATCTTACCATCTGCACAGCTCCAGAGCCTCAGGAAAGCAGCAGCACAAGACAGAGAGGGAGTTCCATCCAGACACCCAGCGTTCAGCTGAACTTCGCAAGAGTTCTCAATTTATGAATAATGAGACAAATGAAGCCGTCCTTTTTGTTTAAGGCAACCGGGAAGGCAGAGATCAAGAATACGAAAGTTCTCTGACTTCCTCTCTACACACCCTTGAGAGTCTTACCCACAACCTCACCAGCAGCAGCTGCACATGCTCTTTGGATGGGGAGGCCCTGCCAGAGTCAAACGCTCTTTATCTGAGATGTTTTAGTCTTTAGACATTCACCACAAATTCCCCAGATGGCTTCGGAAGCCAGGTGGGCTTAGCAGTGCTCAGGAAGATTTCTGCTGTGCTGGACTGCTTATCTAAACTAAAGATCTTCCTAAAGAAAAAAAAAACAAACCCAAGCAAACAGAAACTTTCCTCATTTGTATTAATGAAATAGACTACTTGAAGAAAAGTAATATGAATCAGTGCTTTCTTTTTTAATTTTGGATTCTTGGTTATATACTACAAGCATTCTCACACTTCAAGAGCAAATTAGACTTAATATTAAGAAGCAACTTTTCACCTTCATGATTCCCATTGAATGGTACCATGATATTTGAGAGAATCTTTGTATACCTGAAGTATGAAACAAAACCATGTTTGGCAGTTCCTGTTTGCTTGTGTATCGTCATCTTCTAGTCAACACTCTCGGTGCCTACAAGACAAGCATTCCACTTGGGGTTTTCCCCTTGCTTCTTAAGGAGTGGATTTTTTTATACAGGCTAGGTAAAGGTAAAGTACAGTGAAAGGAGGGCACGCTAATTCCAATTCAAGTCTTCCTCTGCAGTTTGTACAAGAAAGAGAAAGTGAAACTCTCTAATTTACTCATTAACTTAACAGTGGGATGGGGTCATCAGCTTTTTTCTTTGGTGTATTTTTTTTTTTTATTTTTTCAAGGAAGACAACTCCCATTGTAATTTAGCAGCACTGCCCCTAGTTTCCTAGGGGTGAAATTTCTACCTCCCACCCCTGTGCTCACTGCCCATCTCTGTTCCTACCCCAGACCACTAGCTCAGCTACACATGGTTATTTTGCAGCTGGATGGGCTTCCACATCTGTACCACACTCTGGTAGCACAAAGGTTTGTGCCAACACAGCTCAGTAGGAGAAAGGAGAGGCCAGAGTAAGAGTTGGTTTTAACTCATCAGTAACAACACTTAAAACTCATGCTAATTTACAGACTTGCAGTTTAAAATTCCCAATTAATCAATTCCACACTCCCAGCCCCCTGCTCCCTAACTCCTCAAGGCCTGTGTTTCAACAGGAATCTGAGTTTGAGTTTTTCTTTCATTCAATACATTTCAAACCTGTCAAGACACAGAAAACATCTTTGTATATGATAATGAAGAGATGAAATTCCAAAGACAAATATAAATGTCTGGATTTAGACCTCAGTTGTCAGGGCTGTATCTTGACTTTCAAGCACATAAGTGTGACACTGCTGAATTTTAAGACAGCTATTAAAATTTAATAAGATACCGTTGCTAATGGTGGAACAAGCCTATTTGGTTTGAGAAAAAACCCTGATATCTAGTCTTTGCTAAAATGGGGTTTCTCCATTTCTTGAATACTTGCTTATTATAGTGCTGGCCAGAAAGCATAAAATTCTGACAAATATTTTATAAACATGCTATCAAATGTATTTTAAAAGCTACAACATATGAGCATTCACACAAAAGTTTCACAAGTTGTTAAAAGACAACCTGAGCTTGAAGATCACCAAATCTTGAAGAGGTTTTTAATATCTGCTTTACACCTTTTAATACCAAGTACTAAAATTTCTTTTGTCTAATTTTTTTTTTATGTTTTGTTCGATTTACAAAGTGAAAATATAGAAGATTAAAAGCTCGGCTGGTATACAGGAAAAATTCAGCTGAACGTATAGGACTTCTTTTGGTAGGAAGGTACTAAGGACTCCTTTGTGGCAGAATAAGTAATCATCATGACATTAAACTGCCAAAATTCACTAGGCTACGGCATGACCTGCATGCAAAACCAGCCGTGAGACAGAACTGAAGCACTCAGGGCAGGCTCAGGCATTCATGCACATGTTGCAGTCCTGCCCCAGACCCGCGCAGCGCTCCAGTGCTGCCACAAAGTGCGTCTACCCAGGGTAACTGGGGGAGAAGCCAGGAACAGCTACTACTACCCATAGCTTCAGCTATTAAGACTCTTTAATGAATGGCCTAACAATAACCCAGGCTTAACCTGTTCTCTCATTGCAAGGGCCTTACCCATAATAAGCCCCTTGAACATTCCTATAGCGTTTTCCAAAGATCTCACAGCACGAGGACACTAGCTGTGCTCTCATAGCCTTGTGAGGCTGGTATTAGTCAAAATTTTTTATTTCTTTTCATTTAAATTAAAAAATAATAAATAAAAAAACTGAGGCAGAAAACTAACAAACGACTTCCCCGTGGATACACAGCTGACTCGTAGCATATAGAATCCTGATCTTCCAGATTCCAGCTCTGTCATCAGCCAAAAGGCCATCATTACGAAGAAAGAAATTAGTCTGGTCTTATAAATAGCATTTGAATATAAGCCTTCCTAAAATATTTGCAAGGAGTTGACCTTAAACACCAGCAGAACAGCACGGGTAGCCTGGAGCTCCAGCCACCAGCCTGCATTGCAGCTGACTGGGGTTCCTGTCCCTCTGCCTCTCTGCTGTCTCCAGAGTCTGGATCCAACACAAACTGAGGACCAGACCCATCACCAATCTCATTTGGCCACCTCTGGCTGGTTTGGGCTCAGCATATCAAGAAACAGTAAGAGTGTCCAAAAATATGAACAATGTTGTTCTAAAATATGCAGGTAGCCAGGTAAAAGAAATTAAAAATGAGCCTTAGAATAAATCAGCAGAAAGTTGCTGCCTAAGGCACACGGTCAGACTGGCAGAAATCTCACAATAACATACAGCTGGAAACCTGAAACATAGAAAATGTGCCCAACACACCTGAAATCCGGAGCACTTGGACAAGTTAATTCAGTTAACCTTCAGGATCTGAACTGCTCCTATTGTATATCACAGATTTACTTGCAATTTCTGCAGCTCTCCAATGTGTAAGTTAAGTATATTTTGATTTATGGTGCTACGAGGAACAAGGTCCTTTTGTGGATTACAGCCTCCAACACCTGCAGCAGATCTAATTCCTAGACTACATTTCTTCCTGAAGCAAAATACTAAGTCCAATATTGATTTTGTTCAAAAAATCCTCTAGTGTCTGCTTCCGCAAGAGAATAAGTTCTTTTGAAATTATGTACTTTCTGGTAAAGCAACCCTAAAATACAAAGTTGACAATTGCAAAAGCAGAGATAAAGTAAACAAAGTAAAAATAACACTTCACATACATAAAAGTCATTCCAGCAATTACTCATTTATTCTGGTTTTAGATACCTGCATTACTACCTCCCACCCACCTGGGTCAGCAAGCACTGAACACTTAAACACTAACAGGAGCTTCTCCTCCACAGGAAGAGCTGAAAATGAAAAGCTTGTTATCTTCCGTGGGGATCCTCCACAGAGCAAAGACACTACGCAGAAAATACACAAGCAATTTTGAGAAATAACTGCCCAAGTAGGACAACAAGTTGAAAGTTTTTTTTAATTTCCATTCCTCACTTCAGGAGCAAAGTGTGGTTACAGGCAGGAGAGCCATAAAATCCTCCTATATTTGGCTGTCTGCTTCCCAAATGAACATCAGGCTCCTGACTACAAAAACATAAGCCTCCAACTTTACCTTAAGGTTCACATCTCAATGCAAAGGCAGCACCAGAGTAAAAATTCACTGCATCCTGCCCAGGATGACAAAACTCATTGCATTAGTATGCACTAAAGCACTGCCTGACTGTGGCAGAGCGGATGAGACCTGACTCTTAACAGAGACTGTTTCCAGCCCAGCTCACATTTAGGGCTCAATTATCTTATCTGCTCTGCCACTCGCATACTTTCCAGATAAGAAATGTTTTCCCCCTGCCTCTTTTGAAAGAACTTTAGAGTTAAAACTGAAACCACAACCAGCATTACGATTAAAAATGTTAGAAATTAAAATCCATTTGAGGCTAAATTTTTTTAAAAAAATATCCCGCATACAGGTTAAAACTAGGAACCAGGGTTAATTGACATGCTGTGTAAGTTTTAATAACAGTAGTACATTCCGCACGTGGAAAGGGATTATTTTCTTGACTTCAGTTTATTCACATGGCTTAGGTCAACGATCAGTTTGTCTGAAGTTGAGAAACTGCTTAAGAATTGGGAGGGGGGTAAAATGCCTGTTTTCCTTTTCCAATCTATGACTAATAATGAGGCAAGTGAAGGGAGGATCCAAGATCCTGAAGGCGATGGTAACAAGAGGTCATTAGTTAATTCCCTACACGACAGATTCTACTTCCTTTTATTAAATAACATCAGTTTTTAATGATATCAAATCTTTTTTTTTCTTCTTAAGGATACAGCATACTTAAACTTTACCTGAACCAGGCAAAATATGCAGAATGAAACACACAAGAAACCCTGAACTGAAAGACAGATTGTCATAAACCAACTAAGTTAATAAGGCTCATCTGATTTTTATGCAGTAATTTTATAAGTTTGAGAGCACATATCCGTAATATCTTTAAGAAAGAATATATCTTTGGTCTCTGAAATGCAGTACCAAATTGGACACAAAGTCTGTTTTGACCAAAACTTTGACATTATCAAATAAACTAGAGTCAAGATTTTCATTAGAAGAGAAGACAAATGCAAACACCATTCTAAGATTTAAATAAAGTTCCTGCTTATTGCTTAAATCATTTTTGAAAAAGCTTAATCAATCTACTCTTATGACCAACTATTTATTATCTATATCACCACAGCTCCTTTGAGCTTCAGCGGCACTGCAGTAAGACCTACAAAGCCACAGCAGAAGTGACGCCTGCTCCAAAGAGATCATAATAATCTAAAAGATGAATAGTTAAGAAACACAAGAGAGCACAAGGAAACAGGCAACTGGAATTCGCCTTCTCTGCACTTTAGTACACTTTCCCTTGTATGTTGGAAGGATCAAGGTGTACGTTTTATTCCTCCACCCACTTCACAAAAAAAAAAAACCCTCCAAAAGTCACGTAAAGGCAAACAAACTCAAAACAACAAAAACAAAAGCAAAAAAAAAAAAAAAAAGGAAGAGGTTTTGGCTAGAAAAGCTGGAAGAAATCCATATAGTTACACGTTTTTAATACCTCTACTTCCCATATAAAACAGAAAGCATTTCAGTTTTGGGGCTGTCATTCCATTCAGTGAGACTGAGCCCTAAGAAAATAAACATCTCTCTGGATGGCTAAAAGGCTGAGTGAACCGTCAGGACAGAGTTGCTAAGGCAATACTTTCAGAGCTGTTTCAAACCTTTTATAAAAAAAAATAATAATCCCATCTCTTTTAGTGAAACATCCAGTGAGTTCATACATTCATTCCAGTGCAAGAGGTGCACACACAACTTTGGGAAGAATGGTGCCTTCAATTAAAGAAATTATTGGAAAATTTACCACTGCATCACAGCAGTGCAGCCCAATGCTAACCAGCAGCCAGAGTTGTTTACAAAGCTTTCTGCTCAGCGTTAGACTAAAATTCCAAACTCTTTTTGCTGTGTAATAAATCAGTGCTCTGCGTTGAACAATTTTCAGCGGTACCATATGCTACGTACTCCCATATGTTCCATTACAAGGAAGAAAAACATCATCTCAATATGAATCATCAGTGACTATATTCTGGTAAATCTGGCTGAAACACTCACAACGTTCAAGGGCAATCCTAAATACATCTGCTCAGTTTTACGCCAGATTCTGTGCAACAGAATCACAGATCGTTTATTTAAAAATCAAGGAAAAAAATGCTTTAACACAGAAAGTAAGCACGCTATTTGCATCTCTCCAGGAGCAGACTCACTATGCACAGAATTTAGCATACATCCATCAATTCCAATCTAATAAATACACCTGCTCACAAAAT
Source organism: Thinocorus orbignyianus (assembly GCA_013400375.1). Lineage (NCBI taxonomy): Eukaryota > Metazoa > Chordata > Aves > Ciconiiformes > Thinocoridae > Thinocorus > Thinocorus orbignyianus. Next base: position 196,952 of record VXBW01002231.1, read on the forward strand.
AATGATAGTATCTGGTAGTCATAACACCTTTCATCCTAAACTGCTTAATGTATGTGAAAATATGTACTCTCCATGCAAGATTCATTCCTGTCAGTGCTGAAAAGCAGTTACAGTGGAACATGGCATCTGCTACGTTCTGCATCACAGGCATTCTGGGGACTAAAGAAACCAGACCAAAATAAAAACAAACCCACATATGTATCTTCATCTACAGAGAAATTAAGTAACAGTGTACAGTTTCCTACACAAGGGTTTATACAGGACTTCCTTACTTGTCACTTTAAGGGGGGGACATTAACCCCAATCTCTTGGATTTAAGTACGAACAGCTTTCCTCCTCTTCCCAAGGACAGCGCAACACGTAGCATCAAAGCGGCTTGTACCCAAGCAAAGTCACGACAGCCTGAAGACGCGGCACAGTGAGACCAGCAGCTCCCCTTCTTCTGAAGAATTACTTGGTCTCTCAGGTAACCCAATATTTAACAGTGGCAGCACAAAGGGGTGCAAACAGGGGGCAATTCACTATTTCAAAACTCTAAAGACAACCTGATGAAGTTGGATTCACCTGAAGGAGCTACGTTTTTCAGCTTTGCCCAATTAAACCTCATGATCCAACCATGCCTAATTACACTAATATTCAGAAAGACAGACTGAAATTAATACACCAAACAAACTGTGAGAATGTCCTTATTTGAAAGTCTTTCGCAGCTAAGTAGGAAGGCATCCAACTGCGCATTCCCACATAACTATTGGTTTAATTAAATTCAAAATAAACCAGAGTCCATTTAGACCTAATATTCAGGGTGGGGAAAAAATAGTAATTACTTCAACATCAAGCTATTACCTGTTCGAGGGCATAAGTGCTTACTTCATTAACAACTCAGACAAACTTGTTTTGTAAGCTCCCTATATTAAATTTGAAATTTCCCTGCCCTTACAAATTAAACTAATGATTTCTTACACAAAGGGAAAGTCCAGCAAGACAACACAAACACAAGGATGAGGATATAAACAAGAAAACTTCTAAACTGCTCAAATCAAATGCATTCTTTGCCACCCTCAACAAGAACAAACTTTGCAAACCACCAAGACAACTTAATTTCAAAAATTTCTTTGATTTCACTTGAACAACTTCTAAAAAAATAAATTATTATCAGTATTCCAGGTTTCCTCAATCTGAGAGCAAAACCTACTGATCTTTACAAATCTATGCTTTCATATTTTCAACTGGAAGTAAAAACTAAATAGCCGTGGTATAATTCAACAGAATAAAGACAAGACGTCACATCAGAAGTATCGCTCTTCAGTGGGATGAAGCAGGACTTTCTAAAGATTGAGCAGAATCTGCCACTCTATCATAACTAACTAGGAGGGCACTCAGATTTCCAACATCCTTCAGCAGCTCAGGAGATGGATGACCACACCCAATTAATTTACTTTAATTTCTATTTCAACTTTCCTCCTCATTAATTAGGAGCTGAGGTTCACATAGATTACAGCTCCTGGCATGCAATCCCAGTGATGATTTTCAGTGGTGCACACTACACGGTGGCACTTGGTGTGCTGTGATGCACCTACCAGAGCAAAACAACAACTCAGAACACGCGCTACCAAGGCAAAACAGGGAGAGCAACTTCTTCCTTTTGACCCAAAATATGTAAGGAAAGCCAGATTTATCAGATGAATACTTTCTAAAACACACTTTACTCAATAAATTAAAGCAAGCCTGCCACAGTGATTTCAGAGAGTGGTGATAACTCGGTGGCAGGAAAACTCACTGAGCTACCCTTGAAAGAACTAATGAACAAGCAGGTGCAACACAATTGCATAATGTTTATTACACAGCACTAAGCCAAAGGCAATCAAACCCTTCTGGTTTAATCAATGGCCTTCAAATAAGGAAGCAGTTGGAAAACAGTAAGTCCAAAATAAAACACTCTTTTGGGCTTACTATGACTGGTTTGTTTTGTTTTTTTTTAATAAAAGAACATCTATTGAAAGTACCGAACATGTGCTGAAATACAATTTTATAAAAAACTACTTCTTGAATATCTCTGATACTAAAGCTAAACTTTTATTCAGTTTGCTGTAAATGCTGTGACTGTAGCATAGAGATTCTTTTAAATCTGAACTCTGTCTTAAAACAAAAGAACTGTTTTCTACTTTTAAACATGTACCTTAGACACCAAGATACTTTTTCCCCCCTCAGTAAGAACAGCAAATAAATAAAATGAAATTGGAAGTGTTTCATGAGGACCTCCTCCCCTGCCCTTCCTCATAACCTGAACGTTGCAGCATTTAACGAGGCTGCAGAGCAACCTGAAACAAAAACCTGTAAAGGAAAAAACCAACTGCTCTGTGCTCCTGGTCCAGCCAGGCTGACTCCACCCTGTGCACAACCTCCCCTGCCACCCCCTGCTCCCCAAGCCACAGTGTGTCCTCAACAGCCCCTCTCAGCCCAGCTAACTCCAGCAACAGCTACAGAAAGGATGTTCTCTCACAGGCACAACAGCCACCAGTCAGAAGACAACAGAACCAGGCTCTGTTCCTAAGAGACCACCCCGTCCTGCAACATATGATGAAAAATAAATTTAACAGCAAAAGCCTGTTGACACCAGATCCATAAGTACAAGTATCTCATCTTTAAAAGTTTTGGCTTGCAAGGATTTTTTTTTTAACAGTTAATGAAATATAACAAAACAAAAGGGAAGTACACACAGAGAACCACTGTAAGTAACACATACAGAAGAATTAGATTGCAATCTGAAAATTCGCAGATTGGGAAGACGGAAACAACCTAGCTCAAGTTTTCCTCAAATCAGACACCAGAGGAAGTTATATGAGTTGCAGGGTAAATAAGAAAACTTGATTTGACAAAACCTGAAGGAAACATCCATTCAGATATGAACAATTTGCAACCTTAAAATAATTAAGTTGTCAGATATTTCTATGAATTTCAATGTTACAAGAGAGTTTGTGAACAGGCATTTACATTTAAAACACCCCCTTATATTGTTACATTACTCCCAGAAGTCACACAGCTTTACAGACACAGAGTAGAGGAACAAGCATTTCTCTCCATGAACAATCCATTATCAGCGTAGAAATATCAACACTTGTACTCAAAGCCAGTACAAGACACATTAAACTAATGACCACTAACAAAATAACATACATCACTCTAAGCATTGCAGCACTATAAACGTTTGTTGAAAGTATGCAAGCAGACCTTGGAAAACTGACTGGAGCCCCCTCACCCAAACATAAGCACCATGAACTGTGGGCAACAGCGTCGCAGCCCTGTGCTCCTACCCAGCTAACTTTTAATCATGTCCTACTCCAGAACGGCTTCCGCGGGAGGTGAGGAGCGTACCCCACCGATCCACAACCCCGGACTGCTTCCATCTTCTCATTTAGATCCCTATCCCATGTGGTGGGCAAGGCGATCTGAAACCGTCCTGGGCAGCAGCGGGAGCGGGCACAGCTCTGCCACAGGCCGGGCACATCCCCCTGCAAGGAGGCTCCTGCCCAGCGGGGAGTCCATGCCAGCACCACCTGTTTGGCTGTTTTTAAGCCAACACGGCAGCTGCCACCGGCCTGTGTGCCCAGCCCCAGCGCCCCGCACACCACCGGGACCCGCTGGAGCACAGACCCACGGGGAACAGCACAGCTGTGGCCGGGAAACCAGCACTGAGCTGCTCAGGCCTGCCCATGGCGAGCGAGCGGGGACAACCCGGGTGCTGCCAGGGCTACCCAAATTTATAAGCATCACAGTTATAATTAATTCAGCTTATATCCCGGGAGGGGGAGGGAGGGGAGAAGCCACAAAGAGATATATAAAACAGAATTCTCAGGGCTTAGTACTTGCCTAGAGTCCTCCTTCCTTCTCCTTCCCACACAAATATGGGTACTGCTAGATGACATTCAGCACCTACAGTAAATCATTTCTCGGTGTCATTAACAGGACAGACGCGTCTGTGAAGCCCAGACCGACGGAATCACTTCTAACTCAGCTGAAAGCCCGCTGACAGCAGCCGAGCCCCCCTGCCCGCTCCCATCCCAGCAGCTCAGCGCTGGCGCCGCTCAGAGCCCCTGCCGGGGATGGCTCTGAGGGGTGGTCTCTGCGGGCAGCCCGCTCTGTGCCCGGGCTGCGGGGGAAAGGAAGGGAAGGCAGGGCAGTCTCNCCTGTCACCGGCGGCGCGCGCTCCCTCAGCCGCGGCTGCCTCACCTGGTGCCGACCGGCGGCAGCGGGACCCGGCCGCGGCGCCTGGGCGGAGGGCAGGGAAGGAAGGTGTCCTCCGGACCGGCCCCGCCGCTTCCTGCCACGGCCCCGCCGCAGCCCGAGGCGCGGCAAATCGCTCCGCGATCCGCTNACATTTAAAACACCCCCTTATATTGTTACATTACTCCCAGAAGTCACACAGCTTTACAGACACAGAGTAGAGGAACAAGCATTTCTCTCCATGAACAATCCATTATCAGCGTAGAAATATCAACACTTGTACTCAAAGCCAGTACAAGACACATTAAACTAATGACCACTAACAAAATAACATACATCACTCTAAGCATTGCAGCACTATAAACGTTTGTTGAAAGTATGCAAGCAGACCTTGGAAAACTGACTGGAGCCCCCTCACCCAAACATAAGCACCATGAACTGTGGGCAACAGCGTCGCAGCCCTGTGCTCCTACCCAGCTAACTTTTAATCATGTCCTACTCCAGAACGGCTTCCGCGGGAGGTGAGGAGCGTACCCCACCGATCCACAACCCCGGACTGCTTCCATCTTCTCATTTAGATCCCTATCCCATGTGGTGGGCAAGGCGATCTGAAACCGTCCTGGGCAGCAGCGGGAGCAGGCACAGCTCTGCCACAGGCCGGGCACATCCCCCTGCAAGGAGGCTCCTGCCCAGCGGGGAGTCCATGCCAGCACCACCTGTTTGGCTGTTTTTAAGCCAACACGGCAGCTGCCACCGGCCTGTGTGCCCAGCCCCAGCGCCCCGCACACCACCGGGACCCGCTGGAGCACAGACCCACGGGGAACAGCACAGCTGTGGCCGGGAAACCAGCACTGAGCTGCTCAGGCCTGCCCATGGCGAGCGAGCGGGGACAACCCGGGTGCTGCCAGGGCTACCCAAATTTATAAGCATCACAGTTATAATTAATTCAGCTTATATCCCGGGAGGGGGAGGGAGGGGAGAAGCCACAAAGAGATATATAAAACAGAATTCTCAGGGCTTAGTACTTGCCTAGAGTCCTCCTTCCTTCTCCTTCCCACACAAATATGGGTACTGCTAGATGACATTCAGCACCTACAGTAAATCATTTCTCGGTGTCATTAACAGGACAGACGCGTCTGTGAAGCCCAGACCGACGGAATCACTTCTAACTCAGCTGAAAGCCCGCTGACAGCAGCCGAGCCCCCCTGCCCGCTCCCATCCCAGCAGCTCAGCGCTGGCGCCGCTCAGAGCCCCTGCCGGGGATGGCTCTGAGGGGTGGTCTCTGCGGGCAGCCCGCTCTGTGCCCGGGCTGCGGGGGAAAGGAAGGGAAGGCAGGGCAGTCTCTTCCCTGCTCTCCCACAGCGGCTGTCACTCCCGCAGCTCCAGCTCCCCACAGCGCTCCGGTGCCAGCAGAGCGGGCAGAGCCCGCCGCGCACGGCAGCTGCGTGTCAACACCCACAGAAACCAGTGCCAGAAACCAGTACCCCCCCACACCCCAGCCCAGTCCCCTCTGCCCCAGCACCCCCCGCTTCCCGTCCCGCCGCTCGC
>VXBW01002231.1:206726-323531 GCA_013400375.1 Thinocorus orbignyianus
GTTTTGGTGGGGAAATGGAGTGGAGCAGCAAGGAAAGGGCCGGTTGGAATGCTGGAGTTCTCTGTGGAAAAGTGAAGCTGATGGGGAGAGGGGGAATTGAAGTAATTTCCCGGGTAAAGAAGAGGCAACGAGGAAAGGGGAGAGCGCTGAGGTGGGCTCGAGTATGTGGGGCAGCGGGGTGAACGTAGGGGAGAAATTGGGTGTTTAAAGAAGGGCAAGGGGGAGGAGGCAGTGAAAGGAGGGAGCGTGGGCAGAAGTTAGAGCGTGCTGCAGGCTGTTAGAGCAAAGAGGGGGTTTGTAGAAGTGTCCGGAAATCGGTGGAGAAAAGGAATTTGAAGTAAAACCTGGAGTATTCTAAGTGTAGGATCCATAAAATAACAAATAAGGGAGGCAAGGAGTGACCCTTGGACAGTCTCTGTTGTTGTGTTGGCCAGGCCCCCATCGTGCCTGCTGTGTTTGTGGGTGAGGTGCTGGAGCCAAGCTGGTGGCTCCTCACAGAAGGTGGCAGTGCTGCTCGGGGGGGGGGCTCTTAGCAGCTGCATGCACGGGTATGGAAGCCCTTTGTGATGACCTAGACATGTCGTGTTTTATCTTTGCTGTGTTGAATTTTACCTTTTTCATAAAGAAAAATCTGAGAAGGTTTTGGCATAAGGGACTGGTGTTCCCTGTCCGTGTGTAGGGAGTGTTGCTGTAGTTTAGGCTTTACAGCTGTACCCTGCTTACTACAACTCCAGCCTGGAGCCCTGACCTGTCCCTGGGAAGGAAACATAATTAATTAATTTATAATGTCTTAGAAACAGAAGCTTGAAGAGGCATCACGGAAAACGAGCAATCCCGTATGGATTTAATATGTTAATCTATTCATAAAATTGTGGCTGTCTTTATAGATACGTAGTGCTCCTCTTCGCTCTGTATAACTGCGGGGGTACTTCTGTGGGACGTGTGGCTGAAGTCAAGTTCAGATCCCAGCAAGTCACTTTGCTGTTTTCAGTGGGTGTGGTTGACCCTGACAGTGTCTGCTCATGGTATTTTCGTTTTGGGGTGTTTCAGGTCAAGATGCAGGATCAGTTGCAGCTGTTTCAGTCGTTGTCTTTCCTACAGAGTACTATGTCATGGGCGAAACTGTAGGAAGAAGTCTGTGAAATGCTTTTTAGGCTGTTTCTGTCTCACCTTTGTGTGTGTGTGTTAATGTACAACCCATTGTCTTAAAATGGGAGGAAATTACTGGAGAAGGTGTAGCTGTAGCTGAAGGTGTTTAGACTTGATCTAAGTTTCATTGCAAAACTCCCAGAGGATTTCCTTAGGCTTACTTGTAGTCACAGGAAAAGAGATGAGATGGTTCATTTCACTTTTGAATTCATCTCTCCAGAGGCCTGTCTGGTTGTATCTGAGGTTAAGTTGCCTGAGGTTTGGGGAATTTTTTTGCTTGGTTGTTTCTAAATAATGTCCTACTTTGTTTTTGTTTTTTAATATTTCTTTAGTTTTAACTAGTCGTTCTTTTACCTGATTTAGACACTGAGGATGCCAGTGAAACCGACCTGGCAAAACATGAGGAAGAGGACTTTGTAGAAATGAAAGAACAGTAAGTAACTAATTCTAATGAAAAGTAAGGCAGTGTTTTGTCTATTTGAGGGCTGGGTGGGTGGTTGGGATGTCTTTGCATAAAACTTTGTGGTGTTTTGGGCCAAGATTGGAGTTTCTCAGTGCATAGCGTAATAGCTAAAGAGACCATATACTTGTGGTTTTTTCTCTCCTCGGTTACTTTCTGTGTTCTGTATTCAAGAAACGAAGTGCTGCTGCTCTTTGAGACAGAGGCATAAATTTGAGTTCTGTGGGAGCAGCTGAGTTTTGCTGCAGAAGAATCATGCTGCAGGCAGATCCTTTAAATAAAATAAAAGATCTACTTTAAGTCAAACAAAAAGCAAGATACCTGTTAAACCCCCTTAAGCAACAGAATGCTAGTCCTGTCCAAGAAGACAGGCTTTTGGGGGACTTGGAATATTTTCCCATGATGTGTGGGTGTATTTGCAGTATTTTGTGCTCTTGCCTGCTGGCGGAGATGTGTTTCTATACACGAAGGCTTGGCCTGTGTTAAACCACAGGTCTGTGAGAAAGGAAAAGTGAGGTGATGATCTTTAAGGTCTCTTCCAGTTGTAACCATTCTCTGATTCTAAGGTTGCAACAGCACTAGGAGTAGACTTCGGGTTTTTTTAGAATGTCAAGATCTGTGCGAGGAAATGCCTTCTGTTTTGTAAGCAAGGAGCTAATATGCAAAATACTAAGACCTAACAAAGTGGCAGAATGATTCTGTCGTAAAGTTTCTGGCATCAGTAGATTTCAACGCTTAAAAAAATAATAAAATCCTATTTTACCCTGAACTGCTCCCAGAATTATTCATTTGGGTGCATTGTAAAACCAACAGGATGGCAGGGTTTTTAGATAGAATTGCATGTGAATAATACTCTTTCCTTTGTTTGTTTCCTGAAGTGCTTCTGAAAAGCTTTTAATCTTGTGTAAACACATTGTAACCTAAACAGTGAAATAAACAAAGTAACTTTGTTTTTCAAAATAAAGCTGTGAGTTCTCTGTCTCTGCAGGATGTATCAGGACAAACTGGCATCTCTGAAGAGGCAGTTACAGCAACTGCAGGAAGGTAAGCTTTGAAGGGGATAGCCTTTGTTCTTGTAACTGATTTTCAGCACTTTGCAAAGGTCACAGAAGGTTGAGGGCTTTGCAAGATGGAGGCAGCTGGCTCTCAGTCATGCTGCCGAGTGAAAAATGTCAGCTACTTCCCATCCTTTCCCTCTAAATATGTTCAGTAAAGCCATTTCTTGAAAGGAGTAGTTTGCTTTCTGAAAAATTGAGGAATGAGCTTATCAAAATAAGCAAACTAGAACTGTAGTTTTCTGATTTCAGTTATTCGTCTTTGTGTTTCAAGTGGTGTATGGCTCCTTTAGAAAATTTAATGTTTGGTAAAAGTAAAATTTCAGTGGGGATCCACAATTTATTTCCACTAGGTACTCTTCAGGAGTATCAGAAAAGAATGAAGAAGCTGGACCAGCAGTACAAAGAAAGGATACGAAATGCAGGTAAGCTGGATTTCTTTGTAAGGCACTGCATACAACTTCAAATCAATGTATTTCCTAACACCTGAAGAAAAATAATGATAATTCTGTCCTTTAATGAAAAGGAACATCTGGAGCAGAGGGTTTTTCTGCTTCTCAGCTTATAGTATACATTTCCTGGAGAGTGCACCAGGCATGCCAGGATCTATCCTGATTCCCCCCCGCACTTTAATCAGCGTTGTTTGCTGACTATTTACTGAACACCCACAGTTTTGGTCTTCATTTGTGTGAAACAGCATGAGTGAAAGAACAGTTTCGTTGTGGTCTGGCAGCGTGCCTCACCTGCAGTTTCCCACTTTGACTCCTCCTTTTTGTGCAACTTGGCTGAAACCTTCAGGTGCCCCATTTCTTCCAGTTTGCAGAAATGGAAGGTTAGGGTGATGTGGTTTGTGCCCTGGAGCAACAGGTCCAGAGGGTTTGCTGCGGAAGCTGTTACTCTGCGTAGCTGTGACACTGGGTGGGCTGCCGGTACGCTGTGTTCTGGAGCTCTGTTTCAGGAGTGAAGGCCCAAGTTAATTTTTAAAGTGCCCATCTCTCAGCCCATCTGGGCAGCCTTGATTGTGTTACTGCAGAGAAATGGCTTGGTAATCAGATTCCTTTGCTTGCCCTCCCTCTTTCTTGTTAGTTCTCTTTCCGCTAAGTTCTTGTCTTGGATACAGAAGCAGGGTCTTTTGTAGAACCTGTTATGTGGAGACTGGAAGTGCAGCTGCTCTTCCTGTAGAAAAGTTGGCTGAATCCTGTAATGCCTGGGCCATTGCTCTGGGAAACACGGCATAGAGGCAGTGGCTAACCTACTCCAATCTTTGAATAGTAAAAATTGTGTCTTTTTAAAAGTGCTTGGAATGGTAAAGGATTTACTTGAGGAATTTAAGTGAATTGAACTACCTCTTTCTAACAGGAATCCGTCTTCTGAGGTGAATTTCAGGTGCATGAGAGCTATGTGCTAGTAATACAGGGTTGCTCTGATAAAACTAAGCCTGCAGATTGTATTTCTGGCTGGCCCAGAGCAGTGCTGCAGCAGCCTATGTCTTCCACGAGAGGGCAGATGGTGATAACTTTCAGTTTTATGATTAAAAAATCCAACTACTTGGTACTACAGAAAGAGTGGTCTCTTATCTTTATCCCTCCCAAGTTGAGGCTTTGGTGTTTGGGGTTTTGGTTTTTTTGAGAATTCACAGATTTAAAGCGACAGTTTAGGTTTACCTGTGTCTGATGACCTCCGTAACACTGCTTCCAGGCTCAACTGGTGGAGCTCTTTACAAGGAAAAGGTTTGATATTTTTATTGGGCCATTATCGTCTTTGGTTTCTATTTTGTTGGGTTTTTTAAATTAATTTTAAGAAAAAGCACAATAGTACAGTGTTGCGACTGCAGTCTTCTCCAAAACGTATTTGAAGCCTGTCATCTTCATAGAAGTTTTTACTGTTTAGGGATTGCCGTATCTTAATATACTGGTGAAATATGATAATTTGAGGACTGATCAGCTGCAATAGTTTGCTCTTCTTGCCTCTACCTTGAGTAAAAAACTTTGTTTTGGGCATTATGTCCTCCAAGAGACACAAGAAGGATCCCATCCTGCTTAATTGCAAGTTGTTAGGAGTTGGAAAACAGCAGCAGCAGGACTGTTTCACACCCAAAAATCTATTTGCCTTATACATAGCTCTGACTTGACCTTATTACCATGTGTTAGAACTTACACTTCAGCAAAACACAACAATATCCTTTCTTGTTTTCTTGGGTGTAAACAGCCTGAAGTCAGACACATGTGGGTTAAGTAAATGAATCTTCTGGCAGCTGCAAAATTATTTCTGTTCCAGTCACTGCTGAAATTCATTAAATTGGCCTAAACTGAATTTTTGCCAGCCATACACTGAGCTATGTGATTCAAGCTTCTGTCTGGGAAGTTTGTATCTTATATTAATTGGTTGTAATTAAACTGGAAGGAAGATGGACTACATGCGTAGAAGTGCTGGGAAACAGTAGCTGAACTGGATGGTATGGAATGCTGCTGTGTGAGCTTTGCAAATCTGCTTGACCATCTGTAGAAAACTTCAATTAACAATGCGTTTTTGTGGAATTTTTTCATAGCTTCTCAACTTTTTTTTCTTTTTTTCTTTTTTCTTCCCTGAAAGCAGCATAAAACTGCAAAGTGAGGGTAGAGGCTGGATGAGCATGTGTGCCATTTAGGTCACTGCCTCTCCTGGTTGCTAAATTCAATGACTTAAAATATTAGGCAAGTCATTTTGTGCATCTTTAAAGATAATAAATTAAGTCTTCTGTTTTTTTGTCTTTCAGAACTATTCCTCCAGCTGGAAGTAAGTACTTCTGACTTATCAAAATATCTATTAAGTAGATAAAAGAGGTATAAGCCTCCTCTTTCATCACTATTGTGCTTGTTTTCCCAGAAGGCTTAAGGAAATCTTCTTTCTCCAAGTAGTGTTATTGCACTTGAGATGTGGTACAGCCTACTCGTGGTGTACTTACTTCAAGTAATTTCTGGAGTTTGTCCTTAAAATAGAATTAAATTCCATATTTCCCGTGATTCTGCTGTATGCTGGTGGTGCATTTGGCTTGTTTAAAAGCTTGTTTGAGGTAAATGGTAGTGCTGCTTGAGAATCTCAAGAGTTCTCTGCTAGAGACCTGATATGATATGCAATGTTAAAATGCTTTTTGAAAAGAATTAATTCTTTTGCCAGTATAGTACTGCTTACTTAGTCATCTTTAGGTGGTTTTCTCTTTATTATTGATATCTCTAGAACTGACTGCGGTTCTGAACTGAGAAGCTAATCAGTGGAGCAGTTGAAGGAAGCTGTTGTGATATCATTTGCTTGAGCTATTGGTTCCTTAATTAATCTTTTTCTTCTTTTGGATTGTGTTAGACAGATCAGGTGGAAAAAAATTACGTCAAGGAAAAGAAGGCAGCAGCAAAGGAGTTTGAAGATAAGAAAATTGAGCTTAAGGAAAACTTAATTGCAGAATTGGAAGAGAAGAAGAAGATGATTGAGAACGAAAAGCTGACCATGGAATTAACAGGAGGTAAAAACAAGATAAACATTTGTAATTTGTCCAATCCACTCTGCTGCTGCTTGGAAAAAAAAAAAAGGCATGAAGGTAGCAATGGTCATTTATAGACTGGTAGTGTGAAGGCTTTAAAGCTTTCCAAATGCCAACAGTTGTAGAACACAAATCGGTGGTCTTTTAATGAAGAAAACAGTTTGTAATAAAATTCAGTGACCTGAGTTAGTAACAGGTGAATCAGAATCGTGCCAGTGAGGCAGGAGAATGGATGCGCGGTCTTATGTGCGGGGAGAGGGGCTGCCTCAGTCCCTGAGATCTAGCAATAAAGCTACTGAGAGATGCCAAAGTACTGACAATATTGGTGGTACCAGGTTCTGAACTGTGTCCTTACTAAATCCAGTGGTAGGTGGTCAAGAAGTGGAAGAACTGCAAACAGTAAAGATTGAACTATGCTACTTAAAGCCAGAAAAATAGATTTGTGAGCTACATTTGTGTCCAGATTCTGGAAAATGGACATTAAAGGGACAAATGTCTTTCATGAGACCAGTTGGTACCCTTGGTGCCTTGGCAATGCTCTTTGCAGTAATTGGCACTGCAAATGAGGGGTAATTAGCCGCCTTCACAAATTGTGTTTCTGTGATACTGAACCAAAAGTCTGATTTGATTCTGTTTTTAAGAGTGATTCCCTCACTTTGTGGACAGATAATGTTGATTGTGTTGCTGAGGCCTGTCCCTAAGTTAGACCTTTTATACCTTTCTTACATAGTATCTACAGAAGTTATATAAGCTAATAATTTAATTATCATTCCAAAGCAAGAATTAAAACCTGTTCAGACATAGTCAAGAGTGTTCTTGGCTTTGTACAAATTGTTAGGGGTAATCTGGTCTGGAAAACACCTTCTGCTATGCTGTTTCCCTTATCCTTTTTTAAGTTATGAAGTCTAGTCTGACCCTACAGACTGGGCCTTAAGTCTTAACTTTCCTGTTGTTACCTTGTGCCTGTGTGCGTTGGGGTACGGTACTAACCTTGCAAGAGGTTTTCGTTAGTGGGTCAGGATTTAACTCGGTCTTGCCTTTGGAAATCTCCACACCAGTGTTCTTGGAGTCTGGAGGAATCGAGTTTCTCCAGCAGTGGGACAGATGTTAGCATCAGGATTTGGATTTGCAGAGCTAAAGGGAGACTGAAGAGAGGGGTAGAAAGAAGTATTTAGTAGTCTGCTTTGGGGACCAGATTAATTCTCTTCAGGGAAATGTGTGTCCCCCCATTGTTGTGTGTCCTGAAGAAAGGACCTGTTTCATCAAATACAGCTCTAGGAATAGGCACGTAACTGTGGAGAAGAGACCCATTCTGTGTGTGTCAAGCCCTCCCTTATCTCATTCCTTCCAGATTAGCAGAAATGCAATGTGGTTTCTTTAGAAGTAAAGGATTTGTTGTGAATGTGCGCTGGAAGCAAAGAAATAAGAATACTGGAACATATTGACTCGATGGTTTATAAAACCTATGGGAATTCAGCATGTACAAGGATGCACGTTGGCAACGTGTTGAACAGGCTCATCTGAGAGTGGTGGGAGCGCTGAAGTTTCGTGAGGTTGTGGCAGTTGCCTCCTGTTCTGGAGCATTGTGTAGTCTGGTTCTTTATTATAAAACCTCATGCAAAACTGTGTTTCAGGTTAAATTTGTTTGTGCTTTAGCAGCTTTTCAAAACTTCCTTTATATCTTTTCACAACTCTCTTGAGAATCTCAAAGTTCTTCAGGTGCTTACCAGTAAATGTAAGACTCAGACGCTGTTTTCTTCTGAAAACTTGGTGCCAACTTCCAGCTGTCACAATTTTCAAAGGCAAGATGCTAAAATAGAGAAGAAAATTGATCTCTCTGCCTTATTCACGTCTTAAGCAATATAGATAACAGCTCCCATGACAACTCATTTGAAACTAATTTTTAAAAAGGAGAAAAAGCCTTCTCAGCATGGCTACGTATCACTTTGAGTAAGTGCTTCAGACCCCTCTTCTGAGGCTCTTGTAAATCAGTCCAAACAAATGAGAAGAATTGCTTACACTCAGTGCACTGAGTTAGGTTTTTAGTGTCTGCAGGGCTATTAATGTTCAGTGCTTTTCAGATTCAGCTTTGAATCCTCGAGATAAAATTTCCTTTGGCATATGCTCGGTGGGTGGTACTTCATTATTTCTTTTTATTATTATTTTTATTTTTTTAAAGCTTTTACCATAGCAGCTTGGTCATCTTTGTTCTTCCTTGAGATAAGGAGGAGAAAAGTGATTTGGTGTATTTTTGAATGTGTGTAGCTGCTTATGGTTTTACCATCTAGAGGGAGCCAAAGTGGTTTCACAGACCTAAGTGTGACCTGGGTGTGATTCAGGTGTACTTAAAGATGAGTAAATAATTCTCAGCGCATAGAAAGAGAGGTGAGATGATGTGTTTAGCATTTAAGATGTGATCTTTTGCCTATCAGCTCAAGATATCTTCATAAATTAAGGGATGATTTGTGAGAGTTTGAGTAAAGCAGTTCAGCTTAAAGCTACCTGTAGACATTTGGACAAACTGTAATTTCAGATAATTACTTGGTGATGAGACTTGTGTTTCAGTTTTAAACAGATTCTTTTTTCTTTCTCCCCAGTACGTACACTACAGTTTATTTCCTGCCAGCTGCTGCTCTGCATGTTATTAAGTTCATTTCATTAATCATAATTTGAAATGTTTTTAGATATTCTGAATTTAAATAGTATTTGTATTTAAAATTGCTCCAGCAGACTTGTATCACTCTTGAATGCAGTAATTATCTGTATTCCTTTGACAGAGCCATTTTTCCAGCTTGAAGATACAAAAAAGAAAGCAATTGATTTGTAGTTTTTCATGCTATTAACTATCCATGTGTTGTTAGCAAAGAATTCCATGAACTTTAGCTTTTAAACTGCCTGTTCAAAAGCAGATGGCAGTAGCGTGTTTTAAATTTGCTCTGAGTCCTTGCAGCATCCTTGTGCTTGTTGTCTGCACCTGAAGGAGCAGTGAAATACCCCCAAACCAACTGTGCCACACCAGCTCACGGGCATCCCCACCCTGTTTCTGAGCCTGCCATGAAAGAGAGCTTGAATTCACCATCAGCAGTTCCAGCTTGGATGCTGGAAGCTATCACACACCAAAAAAAAAGTTAAAAAAAATCTGATTTTCTGTACGAAAGAGGAAAGATTATTTTCCTTGTGTAGAAAGATACTGCTTCTTACTCCTTTCCATCATGTCTTATCTCTCTCAACCTCATTATTCTGTAGATTCGATGGAAGTGAAGCCTATTATGACAAGGAAACTGAGGCGACGACCAAACGATCCAGTTCCTATCCCAGACAAGAGGAGGAAACCTGCCCCTGATATCCTTTACAGAGTCATTGGAGCCCACATGATACCCGCAGCTGTGTTGTGTAATTCAGGAAGGAAATTGAAATAAGGTGCTAGGATCAGATTTTACTCTAGGAAATAAGCACAGTTTGTTGTGTGTGATGTGTGATAAATGAACAGAACACAACCAGTCTTTGGACACCCCTTGGCATCCTGACTTAAACTTTACAGTGGTGTGAGAGAACATACTCTCACTGACAAAAAATAAAGTAGTTTGAATTCTTCAGGCTTTTTTTTTTTCCCACAAAGGAAAAACTTTAAAAGAACATTATATATAAACGCTGAGGTAATTGATTCCATAGATAGTAAATTGCTTTTTACATGAGCCAGAGCTTTTCTCATTTCAAGATATGACAAAACATTTGCCAGAAAGATCGTATTTGTCATATCAAACTGTTTTTTTCCATTTCTGATAAAGCCTTCAGATCTCTAATCCAGAGAGATGCATAGCAAAAGCAAGGAGTGCTGGGTTTGTTCTTGGAATAAAAAAAAAAAACAAAACCGAAAATCCATCTTGGTTTTGTATGTCACGAGAGAGAGAGAGAGAAACACATGTATGTGATCCTTCTCTTCTGCCTTGTTGCATGTTTTTATAATTAAATTCTTCCTGGGCTTCTGGAAATATATTTTTGCCTCCTCTGTGACAATAGGAGCCTTTTCTATTTGTACATTAAATTCACCTGGGAAGGAAGGCCATGATAGTTGCTTTGCAGAGCCTTATTAGATTCCAAACTTGTATGGCTTGAATCAGATTAAAAATCCTTTCCTTGTGACTTTGGAGTGACTCGTGTTTTTCTGAAGGCAATATCAAACCTTGAACTTCTAGAGTTGATGTGAGTCGGTTACAAGCATCTCCAGTTTTAATTAACCTCTTTCTGGTTGGAGATTGTTTGCTCTTTCAGGAAAAAAACCCATTTATTTACTAGTGCCCTTATCTCATTCAAAGGAAATGATTAAATGATTCCGTAGTGATCACTGAGTTAATTGAGCGTGATACAGCAGCTGGTGTGGAACTCTGTCTGCCCTTCCTCGCTGGGTAGAGGATTAAAGTCCATCAGAACCAAAATCCTTAAAATGCAGCCTAACAATTATTAACCTGAGTTTAATATTTTGGATGCTTTTGACTTAGCAGCTGTTTTGAAGAGACACTGTAGGTTAAAGCCAGAGAGGGGGGTCTGCTGCTTTGGCTGGGTCTTGTTTTCCTTCTGTGTTCTCGAGTTTTTCTTGTGCAGAAGTGACAGAGGAGCAGTAGAAGGGAAGCAGGAAGATGCAGTTGTGAAACAACATAAAATGGCAGCAGAAGAGCTGTGCTCTGAGATTTTTGGGTGTGTTTTCAGGTGAATGGTAGAGTCACGTTTATTGTCATCCACGCAAGGATGTGTTTTGTACCTCTGGCTTTATTTTCTAGTTCATTTTGGAGGCTTTTTTTGGTGTGCTTTTCCCCTCTTCTTTCTTTCTCTCTGTTCCTGGTTACCGAGTGGCGAGACTATTAGTTTCTTTTCTGAGATTTGGGTGGCATTTTGGCTTCATTGTACAAAATCCGAAGCGAGTCTGTTGTGCTTTAGCTTCCAGACTGTATTCTACAGAAATGCAAGATGAAGAACATGAGATGCTGTGCTTGATGCCTCCATGAAGTAAATGTCAATGCACTAAAGGTTTTCCATTGATGGTTATGTCTGAACAAGTTAAAGTGATTTTGCACTCTATTTGCTGCTAAATACAAGGCTCTGTGGAAATTAACTTGTATTAATTCATACGACAAAAAAAGCTCAAGTGTGACGCTCATTAAAATCTTACGCAACTCTGCTGAAACCTTTTGGCTTACACTTAGTCAAGTGAAATGTCATTGACCTTTAATTTTTAGCTTCGTTTGTCGAGAGTTTATGGGAACCTTAATTCTGGATACCTCAGCTAAATTATTTGTTGACTGATGAGCAAATAATGGAGGACCTGAGAACACTGAATAAGGTAAGGATTATTGCTTGATTTGTGTTTCTTTGTTTTCAAGAGAAAGCTAATGCCTTCCCTGAAGAGAACAGAGCTCTCCGTTTCGTGTTCCTTTTCGAGTTGTAGGACTGTTTCATTCCAGTAGACTTTCCGAAGCAACACAATGAAAGATTTAGCAAGATGGTATCTCCTCCCTTTTATTTTAATAGGTTTAATTAACCTAATTAAAATGACTGTCATCTAAAAATGTAACCTTTTGTCTGAACCAAGTGATGAGCTATCTGGAATTTCTTTCTTCCTCCGCACGTATAGCTGAACAGATGTTAACACGTCCTTCCTGAGATCCCAGGCTGCCTCTGGTTCAGGCCTTAGCATGGGGAGGTGGGGTTTGGGTTTGGGTTTTCTCCCCTCCGCACTGTCATGGTACTTCAACAAACTGCAGAGGGTGCAGCGTGTGTCTTTATAGTTTTTCTAGGTTTTATGAACCTATTGCTTTCTTGCTAAATGCTTTAAGGCTTATCTAATTTCTTATAAATGAGGCTGCTCATTTAGGCTTTTGAGGGTGATAGTGGAGCCTGCTTTTTGTGCCAGCTGTCAAGGTGTCTCTAATGATTTATCTCTTGTATTTTCTTTACCCTGAGAAGTGTTAGATCATTTTCAAGAAATATAGTGTGTTGGATGGGTTTAGTTTTGATTTGATGTAGTGGATTATCTGAAGGAGTTCAGTTTGTAAACCTCCTGTATTGTGATACTGATTATCTGCACCTTTGGCTGCTTACAGCATGCTGTTCTGGGTACGTGTTATGCAGTACATTTTAAAAAAGAATCATTTAGAGTATGAAAGCAAGACTATCTGAAATTATTACTGCAGACATCTGTGCCTCATGTCAGATCTCTAACTCTTCTGTGCTCTCTTTCCATGTAGCTTAAATCACCCAAGAGACCAGGTGAGTTAGCAGTTGCGTTGGAACTTGCTCACAGTCATGCTGTTTTGAACAGAGAATTATCTTGGAGGCTTTTTGACTGTATAATTGCTGACTGTGTAATTTGACTGTATAATTGTTTTGACGGCGTAATTGCTGTTCTTTGTGTAGCTGCTGTGGCGAATGGGTGTTGTGTGGAGTCTCTTCATCCCTTCTGGAGTTTGTCAGGGGTGGGAAGGGAAGCACGTGGATCTTTGGTGGCCAAAACATTTGGGCAGGGGACAATCTAACTATATAAAGAGGTTTTTCCATTATATTCAGCTACATCTGGACAGTTTACCTGCCTGTCAGGTAAATGGAGGGATTGAGAACTTAGTTTTATGCTTTTAGCTCTCCAGATATGTCTGTACACTTTGTTTCAAGATGGAATGGGGCTAACTTGGGTATTTTTGTGATGGAAATTTGCTTTTGTAGCTTTCTGTGCAAATTATTTCTGCTTAATATGACATTATTGCTTGTGACTCTGTGGTCGGTTACGCTGTTGTGTGGTGAAGACATGCTAGTCTTTAAACAAAGTCTCTCTCCTGTTCTCAGCATCTCCCTCCTCTCCCGAACACCTCCCAGCTACACCAGCAGAGTCTCCAGCACAGCGGTTTGAAGCCCGAATAGAAGATGGAAAACTCTACTATGATAAGAGATGGTAAGTCCTGGTAAATGCCTGCTTTAAGCAGTCAGAGCTTTGTGTAGTGAGGAGACAAAGGCTGCAGAGAGAAACTGCTTTGATGAAAGAACTTGGGGGCAGAACATTTCTGGGGAGAGGTTAGACTATTCCTCCGAGAGCTAATCATTGTGACTTTCATAAGTCAGAAATGATAATGGAGTGTTTAGACCTTGTAAACTTCCAGAAGTAACTACTGGCTCAAATAAAAGGAGACATAAATCTTTTCTGTGGAGTCAGTGGTGCATGCTGTGATGCTTAGGAAACGCTTTTGTCAAATCTGATGTTAAAAGAGCCCCCATCAGACGCAGTGTGATGTAGCTGTGAAGCTGGTCAGCTGAGGTACAGATCCCCTGGGGTCACAGGGACAGTGATGCCAGCAGCATCCATAGTCCTGGTGTCCTGGTTTGTGGAACACTAGCCCGTCGCTCCACAAGGTGGCAGAAGAAATGTTGCACACTAGGCGAGCAGAATGAAAAATGTTTCTAATAACAAATCCAAATAACCTTTAAAGATCAAAGCCACATGGGAGAAGCAACTTCAGAATTGCTGATTTGATTTAGCTCTGTTAGGTTTTATGAGCGTAGAGCTGTGCAAGCCTCACAAAGCACGAGGAAAATATTAAATTCTGCAGACAAGTCTTAGTAGATCTTAAACTTAATCCGTGAGACATGCAAAACTGGATAATCAAGGGGGCAATCTAGTGTTCCTTGAGCAGAAAGTAATTTGCGAGCTGTATGATTATTTGTAGCCTACTTTGGTGTTACGGTGGCTTAAAGTGACAAGTGTTGAGGTCATAATTTTATCATGGAAAATGATAGATCTGCAGCTTGTTTGCTGCACAGCAGCCGTCTCGTACAGTTGGTTAGTTTTTTCATTCTGCTGCTCTTCTGAGGGCAAGGTTTCACCAAGGGCTCAGCATGTACAGCTTGGATAAACCTGCTGTCTGGAGGCTAAACCTCTGGGAAGAGAAAAGCAGGAACGAACCGAGCAGGTTGCATGTTATTTCAGAAATTCATGACGTTCTTTCTTTGCTTTCATAATTCTTTTTTGGTGTAACATGACTATTCTCTAGAAAATATTTGGGTGAGTAAACTTATCTTCAGAATTTTAAGCATGAAAAAAGGACAAATGGACTCTGGAGTAATCTGTTGGTAAAGCTGCCAAGCTCACACCAAATTTGACACTGAGAGAACTTCAGTGAGTTCAGATGAATCTCTCAGAAAGCACATACCGAAAAGTATCTGGTTAAGGCATGAAACACTGGCAGATATTTTGATATTGGCGTCCGGAATTCCAGCTGTTGCCTTTCCTGTCCTCCTTGTTCTTATGTTGTTTTCAAAAAACATTTTTTGGGCTGTAATAATCCTGCTTAGATTTTTTTGATAGAGAGTAATAATTCCTGAGCAGAGTAGCTGGTAGTTTAAAACAACAAAGGAATTCTTGATAGTGGGAGGGTACATTTTTTATTTTGTTTTTTTCCAAAGTGTATTAAGGCTGTAGCTGCTGGTGTGCACCGGGAAGAATGAAGCTGACAGCTCAGGAGCAGCTTTCTCTCATACCTGACAGCAGTCAGGAAGGACCATTGTCTCAAAGCAGTGAATGTTTAAGGCCAGTAATGGGCTCCCAAGGCTCTCGCAGAGACATTTCACAAACATCTCTCCAAAGTGGAGACTTTGTGCAGGGAGTTTCAGAAAGATGTGAAATTAGACTTTAGTGTTTTATCCTCAGTCAATTTGCTCCCGTCAGATCCTAAAATACAGCTCGCTGTAAAACAACCAGCTTTTTGCTCTTACCTTTGTCTGCATACAATAACACAGAGCCATTTCTTGCAATCCTCTGATAGAGATGCACTTGAAAATCTTGACCTTTCAGCAAAATATTTTGTAGCAGAAAGGGGAATGATTTTCACTTGCCTCACTTGTCAGTATTGTGGTGTATTTTTTACCTCCTGTGAAAGCAGGAGTTGTTTGGCACTTTCCTGCTCTTGAAAGCCAACTTTGAATTCCGTTGCTTTTTTTCATCGGAACTATTCTCCTCAGTTCTACCCCTCTGTTCCCCTGTGAGTTTATGAACTCAACCAAGGGCTGAGACATGACCATGTAGCTGAAATCTACCAGGCTAAGTGCCTTCAGCTGGGCTGCAGAGCGTGAGGCAGTTCATACAACTCTTTAATGAGAACGTGCTGAGCCGGTGCTGTTCAAAAGCTCTGTGGAGGACACGGACAGTGGGATAGCAATGCACCCTCAGCAGGTTTGCCCATGACACCGAGCTTGGTGGCGTGGTCAACACGCCAGAGGGAAGGGATGCCATCCAGAGGGACCTGGACAGGCTGGAGAGCTGGGCTAGTGCAAATGGCATGAAGTTCAACCAAGCCAAGAGCAGGGTCCTGCACCTGGGACATGGCAACCCCAGGCACAAATACAGTTTGGGTGAAGAATGACTGGAGAGTTGGTTTTTTTGTAGCTCTCCTGGCAGCCCTTATGAGACGTTGTCTCCAAAGAAGTTCAGACTGTGAAGTCAAGCAATTCAGAATCACAGATTTGAAGTTTTTAATTTGCTTCATATAAAATGCACCAAGAGAAATATATAGCATGACTAAGGCATGATCCAAAAAGGTAAAAAATGAATATGCTTAGACACAGCCGCCTTATGGCAGGTGTGTCCAGCTTCTTACAGAGTCAGTTTACCCATAACTTCTTATTTTGTGAAAATACCCAAAATGGTGCAGTGTTAGAAATTTGCAGTCTGTGTTTAAGCACTACATAGACTGCGCTGATTGAGTGCAAGTCACTTTTTGGTGGTGGTGGTGTGCTAGTAATTTCATACTGGGAGAACGTAAATAACTTTGGAGTATCTGTGATTTTCCTCCATCACATTTTATCAGGCGGAGCTGCCTTCTAAATGTGTCTGCAATGGGAAAGGCTGCTTTGATTAACTCTGGAAGCATGGGCTTATTATGAGTGGGTGTTCTGCCCTGTGGCTTTGTGCTCTGCCCTTCCCTCCTTCAGCTGTGAAATCTGTTTTCAGGAATCTGCATGCAGACTCGACGGTGAATTGAGAGTGCTTTGAGTGTTCTGAAGCATCGTTTAAATGCAGAGTGTGCATGTGTGTATCAGACCACCGCTGTGCTGGTGAGGATGGGGAAAGTGGTGTGGAAAGAAAGACAAAATGCTTGTAGAATCCTGGCTTTATCACTTATGGCTGTTTCTTTTCTCGGTCAGCAAGTGATTTCCTGTATTTTTCTTTTTTATTTTTGCAGGTACCACAAGAGCCAGGCGATTTACCTGGAGTCTAAAGAGAACACCAAGATCAGCTGTGTGATCAGTTCTGTGGGCGCCAACGAGGTAGTGGCTGCTTTGTTTTTTGTGGGAGCATGGGAAGCTGTGAGTCAGTGCAGGCAGGGAGACACCCTCCAGTAATGACTAAGAGAAAAATCAGTATTATTTTCAGAAAGGATGTAGTTGTCTGGTGTCTTGAGAAGCTGAATCTGAGGTAAGACTGAGTTGAGAAATCCCTTCTTGAGATGGGGAGAGACTTGTTGTGTCTCTAAATAGCCCACCTTTTGCAAGTAGGGGTTTGGCAGGTGGGGAAAATGGGGGGAGCTGAATATGCTGCATCTCACCAGCGCTGCCTTCACCTGTTCCATTCCCGTTGTTTCACAAGGGTGACTTGAAGTTGTTATTAATGCAAAATTAAAAAGTAAAAATTAAAATCCCATCGACTTGGGAGATGCTTGTCTGAAGCAATTTCCTCACGGCTAGTGATAAGGACTCAGAGAGGCAGGTTGAAGAGATGCATGTGCCTAAGATGCTCTTGTGAGACCCCACCTGGAGTCCTGTGTCCGGCTCTGGAGTCCTCAACACAGAAAGGACACGGACCTAGTGGAACGGGTCCGGCGGAGGGCCAGGAAGATGCTCAGAGGGCTGGAGCACCTCTGCTGTGAGGACAGGCTGAGAGAGCTGGGGCTGTTCAGCCTGGAGAAGAGAAGGCTGTGGGGAGACCTTAGAGCAGCCTTCCAGGATCTGAAGGGAGCTCCAGGAGAGCTGGAGAGGGACTCTTGGTCAGGGAGTGGAGGGACAGGACAAGGGGGAACGGTTTTAAATTGGAAGAGGGAGATTGATGTTAGATTTTAGGCAGAAATTCTTTGCTGTGAGGGTGGTGAGGCACTGGCCCAGGTTGCCCAGAGAAGCTGTGGCTGCTCCATCCCTGGAGGGGTTCAAAGCCAGGCTGGATGGGGCTTGGAGCAACCTGGTGTGGTGGGAGGTGTCCCTGCCCATGGCAGGGGGGTTGGAACTGGATGATCTTTGAGGTCCCTTCCAACTCTAACCATTCTCTGATTCTAAGATTGATGTGAATCTTGCCACAAACCAAGCTTTGTGCTTGAGCCGCGCATCAGCTCATTCTTTGCCTGCAGATTCCCGACACTTCAAGGATAGAAATTCCAGCCTCGAATGTGTTTCTCTTCAATCAGCTGATGAAGCTACTTTAACTTATTTTGGCAGCTAAGGGAAAATATTTTATTTTCAACAAAATTAGTTGCATATTGGACATGCTTTGTATCACAACTGTTCTCCTTGCAATAACAGTTGTTACGCTCAGTGGCTGGTTATTTCGATACAGTAGTAGTGGCGTGCTAATGGGTGCATTAAAAATATAGTACTGCTCACTTGATTGAAGTTATTACTGTTAGCTTACCACATTAACACTCAATCTTTCGGGAGCATCTTACCTGAAACCTGAAGGAAACATGATCTGTTTAATTCTTAACACGTGAGTTCTGCTTTAAAGTGAGACAGTAGGTTTTGGGTTGGCTTTGAGGGGTTGTTATTTTGGGAGAGGCTGGGGAGGAGGAGGCAGGGCAGTTGTTTGCCCCGTGATGGCTTTGTTATAACAATATAAAGCCAAGGGTGATAAACAGTGAATAGTGAAATGAGAAAGTACTCTCTTGGAAGTGCAGTGTGCACACCTTGAATTCTATCACACATTTAAAAGCCTGGTTGCCAAACCGTGATCTTAATGATTCCCGCTTGAACGGAGAAGGCAGGCATAGATTTGAGGTCTCTAGTTGTAGACTGGGATCAGAAGCTGATAGTGTTTCCGATGGAAGTCAAATTATTCAAAGGAACTTTACAAAAAATCTTTGCACAGTTTCTCCCCCCCGATGTTTCCGTTGATACTCAGAGTGAAAAGACTTAACTGAGAAGCATCAGGGATGTTGTGACACACGATTGCTGCCCTGTCCTGGGGAAGGAAGCAGTTAACGGTGTATCAGAGGCATCTTTCTTTCATGTGAAGGTCTACATCAGTTTTCTGAAACTGGATTTGAATTTGGTAATTGACTATGGACCTCTCCAACACACAGCCTGAGCTATGATGACCCACCTCAAAAAAAACAAACCAAAAAAACCCCACCCAAACTAAAAATTTCTTCCCAGGCCCAGATTCTTTAAAGCTTGCAGTGTTTCAGTCTAAATGGAATGCATTTCTGCTACTTTTGATGTGATTTTCTTGGGAACTGTGAGTTGGTTGCTGCGTTGGTAGAAATCGGTGTGGAACCGATTTGGTCAAGTGCCTTCTAACAAGGAACTACTCAGTATGTGCAGGAAAGGATTTTCTTGTGGATTGGTTGGGGTTCTTTGCTGTTTTTTTTTTTTTTATTCCCGTGAATTTATTCAGCAGTCTTGGTTTGTTGGAAGTTGGGAAGACGGGAGGAAGGTTGTTTTACAGTCTAGGAATAAACAAAATTCAGAGATGGGTGCGGTTGGTTGGATTCACCATCTCCTTCAGTTCTGTAGAATTAATGGATGTTATTTTTTGATTGCAAAATGCATTGTATGTCTGAAACATCTGTTTTAAGTTCAGTCTGTGTCTTGATGCTTTTGTTTTTCTGAACTGGGTGGCTCGTTTTCTGTTAATAAGTAAGTTCTGATCACTTAGAGCTGACTTTCAATTTTCCTCTGAATAGAACTTACCAAAGCAGTTAACTTTAGCAAAACTAATACAGCAATCCATCGCATTGTGATGGAATGAAAGCTGTGTGTGCTTGCTGTTCTGTACAGTTGCTCAGTTTGTAGATTTAAGAATTATTTTGGTTAGTGAAACATAGTGAATTCTTGGAAGTGTTGCAGGAGAGAAATGGTTATCAGAAAAGGTGGATTCGAATTTCTCTAGGGAAATAACTGCAGTCCAAATGCAGGCAAGTATTAAGTTTGTTTTACATTGAGGGCTTCTGCTAGTAAAGTCAGTTTATAATTAAAATAATAGAGTTAAATTGATCTACTGTGCCAGGCCTGTAGCTAACGGCATATCTAAAAAAGAAATGAAGTTTTGGATAAATCGCTTGCCAACACTGACGTTACTGCCCTTTGCAGGAGGCAGTATTGGCCTTGTGCTCTAAGACACTCCAGAACTAAGAGCTGGATCCTTGTGCTCTAAGACACTCCAGAACTAAGAGCTGGATAACTCTTTACTTTCCATGCATTTATTTAAATCTGTTTAAATGCATTAGAATGATAAAATGCGGAGGTGGTTTGCTCAGATTTGACTTTTTTTTTTTTAAAGTGGAGGCATTTGGATCTAAACTTCTTGAAAGCGATTTTTATTTTTAAAAAATTCTGAGAGGCTGCCTCTATAGAAACAATTTGCCCTTTGAAATATATTGAATATCGGCAAGTTATGTGAATTCTTCCATGCAGGTGTTCTTTAAAGATGCGCTTTTATCTTCAGATACAATTTATTTAATACATTTTGAGAAATGCTTCACTGAACAAAATCAGAATAAGCTTTTCATTTGAGTAATCGTCACTTGTCTGGGCAAATCCCAGGATAAATAATTTTATGATCTGTGGATCTAGAGAGACTTATTCTTGATTAGGTAAAGCTTAATGCCAGGGTTCTGTTGTGAGCTGTGGCAGACGGAAATTTGCTTTCCTGATGATGCTTGGAAAGAGGAATTTTTCTTGATGAGCGTTTTGAGGAGGAAGTTGAGGTAATAAAGTTAGAAACCTTATTTCATTTTCTGCTCAGGTTGCAAATGCTTATGTGGGGAGGGAGAAGGGATTAAGAGAAAGATCTTTGCACCCTGAATAACAGAGATGTTCAGATCTGACAATAAGAATACCTGGACTTGCTTGTTTGCATGTTGCTTAGTGTGGCTTTTCCCTTTTTCTTTCCAATATATCTCACTGCCTGGGTGGTTTTTTTGTTTGTTTGTTTGTTTTCTTTTTTATCATGCAGATCTGGGTGAGGAAAACCAGTGACAGCACGAAGATGAGGATCTATCTGGGACAGCTGCAGCGAGGTGTTTTTGTCATTCGCCGACGATCAGCTGCGTGACTGTATGCTCTTCCTTGGTGGTCTTTTTTTTTTTTCCCTTTTTTTTTTCCTTTTTTTTTTTTTAACCCAATAGACAAACCTCTAGCAGGGGATGACAGTCTGTTCGCTCATCTGAACAGCAGAGAACCCTGTCATGACCTCTCACGAGACAGTTTGTGGCTGGCCACAGAATCCCCAGTAGTCCTTAAATCTGCTCTGGACTATTTCTGGATTTTTTTTGCATCAACCTTCTGTGTGCTTCCTTTGTATTTTGGGTGACTATTTAAGAAGATTTTGCATCATACTGTTTTTCATCACTGTTTCATAGTGCATAGATGGGACTCGTATGTTGAAAACAACGTAAGGTTTCTGTTTTGAATCAGACCTGCGGAAGAAGCTTGTCAAGACCTGAGGTTATTTGTTCTTTTGGGGTTTGTTTTCCTGTGACGCTCGGGATGTTTGGGCAAAAGGAGATTAATCTTGCCAGCTTTCAGCTGCAGCCGAGAGATGCGTCTGTAATGCCTGGTATATGACATCAGCTTTGTTGGATGGACTGTTTAAAGACTGGAGCACTGAGGCTTTTCTTAGGAAAGTGTGAATGGCTTAGAAACTGCTGAAAATCCAGTTGATTGTAATGTGGTTAAGCAGTCACGCGTGGTTAATCAGAAGCTTTTGTTTCTCTACACATTAAAAAACCCTTCAATGAGCAAGCAAAGAGTATGTCTGTTTGCTGATGTCGATTTTCCTGAAATAGGCAGATTGAGTATAAACCAAAGGATTAATTAAGTGGCCATTGCAGATAGCGAGACTGTGTGAATGCTGGGTACGAGTATATCCACTCGTACGCCTAGAGAGATGAAAGGTAAATTTCACCTTCTTCACTGATGCTTAGAGGAACAGGTCACACTGGAATCCTGCTGACAGAAGATACTGGGTTGGTTGTATCTTCCAAAGAAGTCCAGTACAGAGTGGAAAGTGGCATTGACATGCTCTTAGTTCCCTAAAATGCCATGCAAAGGTTTCCCTTTGAAGGGTGTTTTAATTACTGGAGATAATGTTGAGTTTCTACACTTGCCCAAGTCAAAATGCTCGAGTGATGTTATTAATGTGCTCCCTTCCAAGGTGTTTTTAAATCTCTGACTCTCTTGTTATTCCCAGCCTTTTGCTGGTGGCTGAAACCGCCGATACCATGTGTGACTGGGCTGGTGTGACCTGCGGGGTGTGCTGGCAGTGCTGGCACATCTTTGCCTTCTGTGCAGAACTTTGTGCTCCTTTTGACTGACAGACTTTTAAAAAGTTGTAATTTCTGCCTTTATCAATATCTGTCGCTTTGAGGCATCTTGTTTTTGCTTTTCGAGGAACCTTCTTGTTCAGCATCGGTCGAGCCTTTCTTTCATATCTGGACAAATGGAGTATTTTAAACGACTGATTCCATCTCTTTTCCTTACTGCAGTTGGGGGGCAGTCACATCCCAGTCACTGATGGACGTGCGTGGATGCGAAGTGGGGTGTTGCAGGGAGATTCTGTGGCGTTGCCTCTGTGGCTGGGACACTTGACCTGCTCTTACTGCTTTGAGTGTCTTGACTGGAGAGATGTGGAGCTTTGGCGAGGAGAGGAGAGGGTGGCAGGTCACCCCCCCTTGGAAAGGTGCCATCCTTGCTGCTGTGTGAGCCGGGTGGCGAGCAGCAGGCTGTGTTTTGTCGAGCTAACTGTTTACTTAATATAACTTAGCATTCTCTGCATGTGTGACAGGTTTTTGATAAGGTGATGATGTACCAAACAGGATTTGTCACCGAGCCTTAAAACAAACATCATAGTTCATTTTTATAATAAAAAGTGTTAAGTATATAGCATTAGGATTTATTTCCTACCTATACCACTTTATCAATATATATATATTTGTGGAAATAGCTGGGAACTTCGGTTCAGTTTGGGGGAGGTACCTTGCCATCCTGCTAAGAGCAGGCACTCTCTCTGCTGCTCTGATGTTACCTGTTTTGGGGGTGATTTTAAAGATCTTGGTAGAAGTGTGGAAGTGCAGCAGCTCTTGGAGCCAGGCCTGGCAGAGGTGCACATTGTGTGAGTTTAATTATGTAGCTTTAACACTGCATCTTAATCTGGGTCAACGACATCTGCTTGCTGTCCCTGTTTCTTGGCAGAGGAGGGAAAGAATAGCTGCTCTGGCAGCCAAAAGCCTGTCTTTCCATTAGCTCTGGCCTTACGTTGCAAGGAGTGGGGGGAGATGGGGGAGGACAAGGCAAAGTTCTAGTTCATGTCCTAATTGGAATTTGAAGAGTCTTCTGGAAGCAAACGCCTGTGGGACTGTTTCAGCGTCTCCCTCGTCCAGAAACCCCCTGTGGACACCCAACCGAGCTGAGAGAGTTACTGTTCTTGTCAGGCAGCTTCTGTTGTACCAGGTAATCGGGGAACTTACCCTTGGACTTGGAGTCTCCACTTGGAGAAACCAAAGAGAGAAAGAATGAATGAGGACAGTGAGCAGCTGGGGTGGGATGGAGGAAATAGGAGTCTGCTGTGATCTGCACTGGGGAGAGATGGGTTCATCAGCTGGTACTGGCTGAGGGCAGTGCTTCAGCCTTGGAAGTTGTCAAAACTTCATCTCAAACTCGTATTCTGCTCTTTCACACCAATCCTGGATCTCCAGGAAGGACATAGGAGGTTTGTACCAGTCCCTGGTGTCAGAGCTCCTTGCCCCTGGCCAGTTTCCCCAGTGCCCTTGGATCAACCCTCACACTGTAATTTCTGCTTTGGACAGTCCCGAGTCCCTTTGCTTCAATTCAGCTGCTACCCTGAAGGTATTTTGCTTTAAGACTGCTTCATCCTTAGTTTCTTATTTTAATAAAATGAAAATCTCTTTTGCTTTAGTTGATGACCATAAAATGTAGACCTGTCTCCTCCAACAGAGTGCACGAATATTGTATCCTGGGTTTGTTTTTTTGTGTTTTGTGGCCTGTGCTGTTTACGAGGCTGGAAATGATAAAAATACGGTGCCTTGTTGTGCACTCAGAGAAGCAGTAGACTTTTTAATCCTAGAAGGATGCTCGAAACGTGTTGTTGCAAGGATGAGGTGTGTGGAGATCAGGAGTGTAGACATCAGCTGTAAAAATGAAGGTTTCCTACTGCTGGTTGGAAAAACAGAGTCAAGTTACTCAAGGAGATGGACAAGGTCTTGCTTAAATTCTAAGAGAAAATTGGCTTTTCTGGCCGCTTTTTGCCTGTCTGACGTTGGGGTTCTGAAGAATTCCAACCCTCAGTGAACAGAAATAGCTTTGCTGCAGTTATGAAAAGATCTTATCCTCCTTATGGACGGCACTTAAAGGAAATTTAAGAAATTATTTTAACTCCTGTTTATAATAACTTTAAAGAAAAGTGAACTTTCTGACAAAAAAGGACTTTTATTGAGGGTTAAATTATAGTTGGCTGTTGAGTCACGTTGAGCAGGTTTTCTTCCTTGCCCTGAGAAATGGCCTGTGATGTTGGCCAAATGCAAAATAAAGAAGATCTTCCCGCCGCCCCCTTCCCGGCTTCCAGCCATTGGATGTTCAGAGAGACAGGGAACCAGATCAGAGGACCAGCTTCCACTGGCTGTTCGACGTTGTTCTCACTGAAAGGTTCCAAAAGAAGCTTTTTCCTGGGATGCATCTAATATAAAAAAAAAATAATAAAATTAAAATTGTCTTTTTTGAGCTCATGTGCTTTGTCTGGAATTCTGTAGAGAGACAAAGTGATTTAATGACAAAGTGATTTAATGACAGAAGTCTTGATTGTTTGCGTTTTGGTTTTTTTTTGTTGTTTTTTGGGGGTTTTTTTTTTTTTGCATTTCTGGGGAACTTGGGGGAAATAAAACCTAAAAGAACAAGAAATTGTTGTGATCCTTGGCAGTAACTGAGGTTCTTCCTCTTTCGGAATAGGAAAGAATTGAAACACCTTTTGAGTTCTCGTTCCGCAGAAGCAAATAACAAGTGTGACTCTGAATGAGTGCCTGAGGTTTGCTGCTGTTGCTTTTAGTTTGTGTGACTCTGAAATATGTGATGCATTTTAAAGTATTTAGAAAACGAATGAGTCAGTATTTCCATTTTTCTCACTGGGATGTCACATTTCAGTTAAAGAAATTCACTGTTTTTAATGTTGCACTGAGTTTGGGAAACACCTTTGACATTTCACCTCAGCTCAAATTTGGGATACATGAGACATTTGGGCTGTATCTTTTCATACTTTAAGAACATACCTCTTTATGCTGGAATCAATTCGCTTTTCTCTACATCATTCTTGATTTCAGGGTAGTTACTAAATGTGCATAAGGAACTGTTTGGGTTTATATTACTTTACTGAGAGCCAACCCGCCCCCCAAACTCACTGGAGCCCTTGCTTTGAAAATAGCACTGTTCAGAGCACAGCTAGTCATTGTTAGTGATTCGGAAGCAAGAGATCTCACCTGCTGGAAACAGCTACTCATTTATTTAATCAATCTTAAGTTTGAAACCTATCAGTTGCCTCACATGCCTAAGGTAGCTTTTGTCATTTTTTGTCTAGTTCTGATTTGCATCCACGTGTTCTGCCCCAGATCTTGAAATCTGGGGGCAGAACAGGTGGGTTTGGGGCAGAAAATGGGGAGGGGAGGTGGGGGGAAATTGGAATAGAAAGTGATAAAACATTTTCTTTTATTAACCTTCCTTATTTTTGGGTTAGGATTCTTTTGACAGCGATGGCTGCCTGCAGATCTCTGCTATTTTAATGGCTGTCTCAATTAATGAAAGCTAATGGTCTGGAATGCAAATGGATGCAAATCAAGGTTTAAAATCAGTGTTTTAAACCGAGGTTTCTGCTTGCTGGCTGAAATCCTGTTCGGAATCAGTGCCCGAAGGGTGTCAGAGCGAGCAGGGTGACGGCGGGGACTGGTGTGGGCCTGCAGAGCGGGTGGCTCAGGACACACAGACGCAGCTCTGGGGCCGCTTCTCTCATCAAATTAAAAGGTAGGTGGAGGTTTTTTATTTGGGTTTTGTTTTGTGTTTTTCTGCTTTTTTCAGGGCAGTAGTGGATGTCTGACAAATAACATTTTTATCTAGAAACAAATAGTTGAAGGTAGCTGCTGATCGTGTCACAGGACTGAAGAATGACTCATTACGGGGAAGAAATATCCTTTTGCCCATGGATTAAATCTTAGGAACAGTGCCTAATAGTCACAGGAATACTTTTTTCCAAACGTGATTAGGAAGCAACTTTCCAAACCTCGTACACCCTGAGGGTAAAACTCTGAATACTAACAATTCTAAATCGTGTAATATGGTTGCACCAAATCAGTATAAACGCAGGAGGCAACTATGCTGGTAAGGATTTCTCTGGTTTTAAAAAGAAACCCTCATCTGTTGATACTGGAAATTACTGAACCCCTTGGTTTAAGACTGTCCTGAAGATTAGATGTGGTGAGAAGTTTCATGTGGAGTTTGGGATCAGGGATGTGTGCTCTGTAACAGTATTTCAGCACTCCAGTGTGAATTGGGTCTCGTTTTGTACCAACTTGGAAGTTTTGCAGTTGGGGGAAGGGCAATAATGTGGTGAAGCTGCCAGGATCGTTACCAGACCTGGCTCAGGCCACTGGCCCCGTTCTGCCCTGAGAGAATTCAGAGCTATGGGTTTGTTTCCTCTCTCGTTGCAATGCCTGTTTTGAGGAGAGGTTTGAGAGTTCGGGTGAAATGCAGCAATAGTGTGTCTGTCCCCTCTGGATGCTCAGGCCTTTGGGGAGGGTGTTACAAAGGAAACTGCAAATGCTTGGGAGTCAGTGCTGCTGCCATGCTATTAACCGGTTTAATGAGACTCTTCAGTGTGTTTTGGGAAAGACCTCCATCTCCTGCGTGACCTTCTTGTCCCCGGTTACTGTCCTGGGGAGCAGAAGCTGAGCTCCGTGGCGTGGTGCCTGGGCACGAGGGTGGGTGTTCTGGAGGCAGCAGCTCCTTGGGCCCCGTGACAGGGTGAAGGCAGGGGACCACGGAGCTGTTCGTGTCAGTGAAAAGGCTTTCCATGGAGTTGATGGGTGCTGAGGTCCTGCGTTCTCTTGCTCTGCACCTTGCCCAGGTAGACCTTCCTGTTTCATCTCCTCACCCCATGGACGAGACTTGCCGTGCTGCCATCCACTCTCATTTCCAATTTCACACCGACATGCTCCTGATGTATTTATAAACGAACTTTCTTATGTCAACCCGCTAAAAATCAACCAAATACGTTCCAGAGAAATATTTGTCTCCGCTGTCTCCTGTTGCTGTGGTAATCCTGACTGCTGCTGAGCAGAGCGGGTGGGAGAAGCCAGCGTCAGTGCAAGAACATCCTGCTTTCCCGCATGGTCAGTGCTGTGAAGGGCACCAGTGCCTGCTGCAGCCTGTCTTGGCGGTGGTTTTACCCCCATAGTGGTTTTGAAATGCGAATCTCAAAGCTTTCTTCAGGGAGAAGTAAATGAGAACATACTTGATTGCTCAGCTGGGGAAGCTGAGGCACAGGAGTGCAATGATCTGCCAAAGACTGAGAGCCGTGTCCTTGTTCAGCCAGAAATGTCCTTCTCCTTCCTTCACTTGGCTCGCACGCCATATTTTAGGGTACCTTCATCTTCCTTAAGGTTTTGCTGTAGGGTTTCAGCTATGTCGGAGCTTCATCTACACCTCTCGGCACACTAGCTCTTCTTCTTCAGTGTTACCCTCTTTGTCTCCTCTTCCATCCCACTGGGCAGGTCAAGGCTCAGCCGCGGGGCAGGTGACCAGATGATTTCTGGATAACAAGTTGCTGCTAATCAGCTACACTTGTTGTTGACTGTGAGAAGCGCTGGCTGCAAATCCCAAGTACAAATGTGTTAGCATAAACCATTGGAAGAGAGCATGTTTTCCTTTGCAGTAGGTGGAGAAGACGGGGACGGTCTGTTAATCAGATGTCTCGGTGATCAGCTGACAGATGGTGACTCACTGGAGATAATTAATCATTGGCTCATGCAGGATGGGGAATGTGGAACAACAGGGTCTGTAAAGATGCCAACAGGAGGGGAGACAACTCAAAGAGGACCGAAGGCCCCCAGAAAAGGTCTCTCCCTCCGAGGTGGAACTCTAGCTAAATACAGTAAAGTCCATCCTGCTGAGGACCACAGGCTTCCTGCCCAACACCTTTGGCTTTCCAGGGCATCGCAGAGCTAAAGGCTTGCAAAAGGGAGGAAGAAAAGCTGGGTGATGTCTATGGGCTTTGGTCTGCCATGAAAACTTTCTGACCCCAGCCTGGGCGGCAGGAACATCATAAAATCATGGAGTGGTTTGGGTTGGAAGGGACCTTCGAGATCACCCAGTCTCACCCCCTGCCCTGGGCAGGGACACCCCATCCAGCCTGGCCTTGAACCCCTCCAGGGACGGGGCAGCCACAGCTTCTCTGGGCAACCTGGGCCAGGCTCTCACCACCCTCACAGCAAAGAAGTTATTTCCTGAGATCTCATCTCAATCTCCCCTCTTTCATTTTGAAACCATTCCCCCTCATCCTATCAAATGCATTAAACGCTTGTAGGTCTGGTCTGTTGGGAACGTTGAAGGAGCAAGTACCTCTACTGGATTTTTTTCTGTTGGAAAGAAGGAGCTGCTATGAGTGAACAGCAGCAGTGACATGGCTCCCATGGCCAGTGTCAACGAGGAGCAGAGTGTCTTCTTGTGGTCTGTGCTGCCTGCACGGCTGCCTGCTTCTCTGAGAGGAGGAGATGTGGCCAGGGTGGTGTTTGCAGGCAGCGCTTGGGCGCTGCACACCTTGGGCTCCGGGCGTGAGGGCACAGGCAGAGCAACCTCTCTCTTTTCTTTGTGATATGTCTTTCTCTCTGTATATTCTCAAAATCCTTCTTTCCAAGGCAGGTGTCTCGGCAGGGAGGGTGAAGCACAAGCAGACGTGGTGCTGGCAGGATCAATGAGTAGAACCTCCTCTCTCTGGGCTTTGAGGACTCTGTGTACCATTTAAAGCCGGGGAGTGGGGGAGAGCAGAATCCTGTACCAAGGATTTGTCAGGCTTGTTCCTGGTAGATAAGTTGGTTTTATTGAGTGGCTTGACATGCAATTCCATGCAGCGTGGAGCTGTTTGTCTGATGTTTACTTTGAGAGAGATTTTTCTAACCATCCTAAAAATTAAACTTTGTGTAATGGTGCGTTTGCTCAGGGAAAAGGAGTGTGGAGATGCTGTCAAAATGTCAGCTTGCCTGGAATAAGGGTCCTGCTGAAGACAAGTGGCATTAGGGTGTTTGAGGACATTTCATTTGGAAGTAATGAAGTCCTCAGCCTTTTGGGGCCTCCGTTAATTGAACTGAAGAGGTAGGAAGCCAGGAAGGGAGATCCCGTTCACACCTGGAAAGGCAGAGACACTTGCAGAGGAAGAGGGGCAGAACAGGTTATTTTTACTGTAAAATGACATCAGAAGGATGTGAAGAATTGTTCTGAAAGTACATTCTTTTACCTGAATAATTTCAGGGAAGTCAATTTGATATGGTAAGACCAGGTGGTATGCTTCAAGGTTAGAACGGGGCTTGGGTCTGAGTTTTAATTTGAAAGGTGTTGGAGGAAGGAAGCTCAACCCTCCTCCGCTCCGTGAATCATCGTGCGGGCCCACAGAAACGGATAATGAAGGAAGAAGAAAACCCAGTATGCCAGGAGGCTTCCTGCAGCTTGCAGATTTGTAAGGCTGGAAGGCAGCAGGCTGCCTCTCCTGGCTGAGAAAAACTGCTGAGAGAGTGCAGAGCCTGAACTGTGGTTCCTTTACACCAGGTGAATGTTATGGGTTATTTTTTCCCTTGTGGGGACATGGGGTATTTGAATGGAGATGTGTTTTCTGCATAAGACACTGGGCTTGGAGTTCCTCTTAATAACTTCCTTTTGGTATTAGGATAATTTTCCAGATAATGCTGTTTCTCTTCTGAAGGCTTCCAGGCTCAGAATAATTATTCCTTTGGAGTAATTATTCCATTGATGAGGAAGTTGAGGCAGGGGACTGCAGTGACTGCAGCACATCTGGCAGAACTTGCTGCTTGCCCCAGCTTTCCAATAAGCAAGTCAAACTATATCCGATATTCTCTCTTCCTTTAAAAAATCCACTTATTTCATAAACCTGAACACCAAGTTTCATAAATCCTAACAGTGAGCTTGGAGGGGGAGCCGAGATTGCTTACGTTGCTCTGGCCTTGGAAATGCAGATGTCTTGCTGGAGACCTACTGGTGGTGTCAGGGGTCAGCATGAACAGCGCGTAGAGTTTACTTTTTCAGGAGGAGCTTTCTGTTACTGCAGGGATTTTTTTTTTTAAATATATATATTTACTTTTTTTTTTTTTTTGCCTTGGACCCCTTCTCTTCTGCCACAAACTGAAGAAGATCCTTGGAACAGGTCCAGCGGAGGGCCACCAAGATGCTCAGAGCAGGCTGGAGCACCTCTGCTGAGAGGAGAGGCTGAGAGAGNGAGAATGACAAACTCACCACCATGGGTTTGAATTTGCTTTAAATAAAATGTGTTGTGCTTCTGAAGTGCCATGCTCAGGGGCTCTAGAGCACTCCACAGACAATCCAAACAGCCATCAGACAAAGCCATTAAATGTGAAGTGCCCACGAAGGATTACCTGGCAGAAAGCTGCAGGAGTGTGTTTGTGAGTCCCACAGGAATAGGCTTGGTCTGGAAAAAAACCCCACCCTCAGTAGGTGATAACTCTGTTGAGAAAAGGTCAGGGTGGGCCTTGTTGATTAATCAAGGTGGGTGGTTGAGTCCTTCCTTTCGGTGTAGAGCAAGAGAGGGTAGGAACAAGCAGAAATGAGATGAGGGAGGTGGGAGGAAGATGTTTTAAATGGATCTCTGTAAAGATGTTGTCTCCCTGCATGTGGTGGATCTAAGCCACTTGAATTTCCAGCTTGCGTGACTAATGGCCTCCGTGTCTCCTATCCTGAAAGCAGATACATAGCCTTGAGAAGTCAGATTTAATTTCTTCAGTTACACTTGCAGAGTGAAACCCTCTAAGTGTAACTCCTGTACCACCCCTCAGATCCTCCAGCCTGTGTCTTCTGGCATCTCTTCAATTCTGAGCACATAGCTTCGTTTTACCTCTTAGTGCCACACCAGCTGGAACAGCTTCTTTCAGGGTGGGGAGTCTCGGGCACAGGCTTTAGGGAGCGAGGAGAGGGCTTGGAGATGGATGTGCACTTCCCTCCTGGGACTTAGAAGGCTGTATCTATATTTTTAGGGATTTTTTTTTTTTAACTTTCCCCATCTTATTGATGTAGGAAAGAAAGATTATGGCACTTGATGATTTAATCAACATAATCTCCAGGTAAAACATGCTTATGTTGTACTGCTGGGAGATACTAATTTATGCTGGTTTGCCTCTCCTAAGGTAAATTAAATCATTAGTTTTAAGACTAGATTAGGTGCACATGTCCCATGCCTCTTAAAAAGGCAGTTGGGGAGCTCTTGAAAGCTTCTTGGCTTGGCATTTCTTGGGAATCATCAAATCCCTTCAGCGCAGGTGTCATGAACAGTGGCACGGAGATGCAGTGATGAAAGGAGCAGCCACCAGCTCGGTGACAGCTAAATGATGCTGACACGGGACCCACTAATGCCCTGTGCCTCCTCCTTCACCCCACAGTAGTGTTTTACCAGCTCATTAATTCATCAAGAAGGTTTTGCCTCAGGTCTGGGGAACCAGCAATTATTCCTTTGATCAAACCTCCATCTAGAGCGTCTCTGTTCTCCAGTGATGGAAGCTGAGCTGTTCCCCATCTGTTGAAGGAGACCTCCTCAGGAAAGGTGGCCGGTGTCCCCACCTTTCTCCCACTGGAGAAGCCCACAAGGACATCCAGGATGATCCACCTCTGAACTGGCTGAAAATTCCCCAAAAGGTCTAGGTGAAGCTCAATAAAAATGAAAAGCAAAAATTCTTTTGTTGAGGTAGGTGGGAGATATAACTCTTCAGTACAGGGAAACTGAGGCACAGTCTGGGGAAGGCTGTAGCGCAAGATGTAGGACCAGAACCTGGAGGCGTGATGGCAGTGGCCCTTCCTGGAGTCACTCAATTGAGAGCAGATGCAGAGCTGAGCCGGGGCTGCTGCTCTCCTGCAGCTCCTCGCAGGAGCACCCCGCAGAGGTGCTGGCTCCAGGCACTGAGGTGCCCTGTCTGCTTGGGTGGCCACAGCTCTGGGAGGAGGAAAGCAGGCCCTGCTGCTGAGACAGGGGAATGGCTCCTTAGACCCAGGGGGAGGAGAAATGACAAGAGATCCTCACGGCAATTTCAGGCCTATTAAGGATGTGATAATGAGGCATTTCCTGCATCGTTTTTCAGCACATTTTTTCAGTTTCATTCCCCCACCCCCGGTTCAACTTGGGCATTAGCACTCTCCATCCCAGGAGGACAGAAAACACTCTGCTGGTGCTGTAACTCTGTTTCTCTCGTGCATCTGGACATCAACAAGGCTGGTGCATGAGAGAGAAGATGCCTTCCTGGAGAGCTGGTTCAGTTCTCCATTAATGGAGAGTGGATGCTCAAGATACAGCTTTGATCAAAAGAGCAATCACTGGTCCCGCAGGTCTGGCCCCAAACCTTCTCACTGCATTTATGAGCTGGCAAAACACTGTTGTGGGGTAAAGGAGGAGGCACAAGGCGGAACTTGCTGCTGCAGGATGCTCCCCAGCCAGCGATGGGCTTGTGGAGAATCTTGTGTGCGATGGTCTTGATGCAGCTGAGGAAGGACCACTGTCTGTGTGCTGGTTCCCATACTGTCCTGGGGTGATTTTCCTTGTTACAGTTGGTTCTTTGGTCATCTCTTGGCTGCTGAAATCTTGCATTGCTTTGCTTTGCTTTGCAGGATCCCCAGGTCATCTGCTGCACCACAGCTTCTGGCTGGAGGTGGCCGTGCTGGTGGCCCCTCCAGAGGAGCAGCTGTGCTGGCTCTCACACACCCAGATGGGCACGAAGACAGGGGTTTCCTAAAGGACAGTTTGCTCCCAGGGTGTTGAGATTTCTGATCTCTCCTGTGAGCAGGTTAATGTCTCCGTGGGGGTCAGAATGAGTCTACGAGGTTATAAATCATGTGGAAAATGTAGAATTTTCACATGGGGAGGTGACCTGGGGCAGCTTTTCCCATTAGGCTGCTGGTCAGTGGTGCCTGTGCAAAAAGTGAGTGTTTCTTGCTTTCATTTGTCCAATGTAAAATACACAGAGATATTTTCCTGCTTGAATACTTAGAGGCAAGTGCCTCTTGCCCTGCAGAGTGCGCTTGCAGCTGATCTATGGGGTGATGCTCCAGCACCGGGATTAGACATTAATGCAGGTGTGCTGACACCATCTGCTTGAACTGGGCAGCTCCTGGAGGTCTGTAGGCGTTTGGGGAACAAAATCAGTCGTGTAACGTGTCCCTTTGCCACCTGCAGATGTGTCTATAGATGCGTTTGGACTCTTCTCCATCCCCACCTCTCCACAGGCATCCCTGAGGCTGAGCTCTTGACCCTCAACTTAGAATCCTGGAATCCTCAGATAGTCAGAGTTGGAAGGTACCTCAAAGATCATGCAGTTCCAACCCCCCTGCCCTGGGCAGGGACACCTCCCACCATCCCAGGTTGCTCCAAGCCCCATCCAGCCTGGCCGTCAACACTTCCAGGGGGAAGCTTGCAGGGGTTGTGTGTTTGTTCAGGGTGGTGTCTGGGCTGGAGATGCCTCACGCAAGGCAGAGGCATCGCCTCCCCGCTGCCGCGCCATGGGTGGGATGTGCAGACAGCTGTTCCCAACGGAGGAGACAGAAAGATCCCCAACTGGTGTTTGTCACTTCTGACTGCAGACATCAAGGATCTGTCACTGGCAGAGCAGAAGGGGGAAAAAAATATTATTTTTGGTTTGATCTGGCTGTTTTCTCTCTCTGAGTACCACAGGGTACCGTGGGGCTGAGTAGACACAGAGAGCTGCCAAACGCTCCCTCTGATTTACCTTTGCCTTTGTGCAGGTTTTTCACAAGGAGAAGCGCTTGTTTAATTATAAAGGAAGCGTTTGTAGTCTCTCACACCCTGGCAGAGACCTGGGGGCAAAGCTGATATGCAAAATGTATTTTGACTTGGTTTAATGTCTCTTTCAGGCTGCTGCTGCTCTCTCCTGCATCCCTCTGCCAGTCATCCCAGGCTTGTTCCACAGCCATGGAGAACGAGGCAGGTCAGTGCTTGGGAGCAGGGACCTCCGTGTCGCAGAGGGACAGGAGATCTCTACACTCCAGTCACAGAATCATAGAGTGCTTTGGGTTGGAAGGGACCTTAAAGACCATATAGTTCCAACCCAATGAGGCTGGACAGGACAGGGACACCTCCCACCAGACCAGCTCCCTCAAAGCGCCATCCAGCCTGTCACTGAGCCCCTCCAGGGATGGGGCAGCCACAGCTTCTCTGGGCAACCTGGGCCAGGATCTCACCACCCTCACAGCAAAGAAGTTCTTCCTGAGATCTCATCTCAATCTCCCCTGTTTCAGTTTAAAACCATTACCCCAAAACCATTACCCCTTATCCTATGGCTCCCCTCCCTCATCAAGAGTCTTTTCGGAGCCCCTTTAGGGACTGGAAGGGGCTGTAAGGTCTCTCTGAAGCCAGGCTTCTCCAGGCTGAACACCTCTGTCACAGTAGAAGAGTTCCAGCCCTCACAGCATCTCCATGGCCTCTTCTGGCCCTGCTCTAACAAGTCCATGGCCTTCTGATGCTGGGGGCTCCAATCTCTGGTCTGCAGCCTGGAGAAGAGAGAGCCAGAGTGGGAGAGGGATGCCCTTTCTCCCAGGAGGGCAGGCACGCTGGGAGATGTTGGATCCCACAGATCCTGAGTGATTCCCCCCTTTCCCCACCCATGCCACTCCCTAAGAGGGGGAGCGACCGAATCAAAGGCGGTGGGATTATTTATTGAGGTGTGCATTTGAAGTTGAACAGGCAGGAATCACATTTCAAAACTGTAAGAGCCTTTTTAGCTCTCTCCCTTCCTCTAAAATAGCAACCGCATCACCGCGTGCCACGGGGATGTCAGGGCGAATCTGTTTCACTGACAACAAGATTGTTCTGTCTAGACGGGGAAGCACGGCTGAACTGAGTGAGTCTGCAGAATAATTTAAAGCCAAAATACTTTACAGACATTAAATTTAAAAGAAAAGCTGGCCTGACACAGATGATGCTTGATGGATAGTTTGGGTGGGGGTGGGAGAGCGGCTGGCACCACAGCTTGGTGGTGGTGACTGATGAGTGTCACTGGGGTGTCCTGGTGGCTGCTGACCTGTCACCTTTCCCAAACAATTTCTGTCCCAAGAGAGGGTCCACTGAAGGTCTGGAGCTCAGTGCAGGGCTTCTCTGCAATACTTGGGTCTCTCTTGAACGTTGCTGATACGGGCAGCCTGTCCAGCCCTCCCCACCCCTGGGTGCCACTGTGTGCCCACTGGCTGCCTGACCACCGTGGAGGGGCGCAGGAGCAGAAGGGGTTGTGTGGAGGGGGGAGAGGAGCCTTGCATTCGCCATCTGCCTGAGGGGCTGGCAGCCAGGGCTCTCTGAGGCAGGGAGATGCGGTGGTGCGATTGGAGCCCAGCTGGCATAAGGAATTTACTTCCTTCCAGCAGAAAAAGAAAGATGAAATATTAAAAGCATGGCTCAAAGGCTGGAAACTTTCTCCCCTCACCCTCCACCCCATTTCTGAGGAGGGCTTCTGCTCAGCAGTGCTTCAGTGGGGCTCGGAGAGCAGGAGGCAATGGCAGCCAGCGGGAGGGAGGGGGCTGCAGGAAGGGAGGAAGAAGAGGCATGTCTCGAGTGGGCTGATCTCAGGGTGAGCGCTGACACTTCCACTCCATCCAAACCTTTAGGACTTGGGCTTTGCACTTGTTTGGCTCCTGTTCAATGGCAGGAAAGAAAAATGCTTTTCTTCTCTCTCTTTCTCTCTAGACGAGGGGCAGTGCCCCCTGAAGTAGGAGGACACTTTCACATTGCCCACTGTCTGTGGCATAGAGAGGAGGAGCAGAGGGCTCAGCCAAGGTATCTGTCCCCTCCCTCCAGAGAAGTTCTTCTGTCTCCCTGTTTGCCATTTCTGGAGTTCTGGTGAGTCCAAGTGTCCCCAAGAGTCCCTGGTGACTTTCTGAAGCAGAGATAATACGGGGTTTCTCCCAGGACCAAGCTATTCCATTTGTTTCTGCTGCTGAACATAAGGGCAGGCTGTCAAAGGAGATCCTTGGTCTTGGGTACCGAGGCTCTCTGACACAGGGATGTGCTGTATCCCAAACTCTATAAAATCTGGGGCCTCCTACTTTTTCCCCAAGCATCCATCAGCTGCCTTTGCCTGCCTCCATGCAGGAAATTCAGTTGTTGGGTGGGCAGCAGGAACCAGCATCCCGAAGGGGAGCAGTCGCAGGGGAGAGATTCGCAGACTTCAGTTCTTCCTACTCGCTGCCTCTGCCAAGTGAGGAGCTGGGAGAAACCGTCTCGGGATGTTTAAAGCTTTTTCTTCTGTTTCTTCCTTCTCTGTCTCTCTTCTGCGCTGCCTCTGGGTGAGACGCTCTGGGACAGGCTGGGAGGAGGTGTGGGCAAGGGGAAGATGCCAGTTCAGCGGGGAGTGGACCCGGAGCGCTCTTACCTGCTGACTGAGGATGTACCCAAACGAAGCACACTGGGGAGACAGCTGCTTGCTCAGGGTCGAGGAGTGGGGGAGCAGTGAAGCGAGGTTGACCTCGACTCTGACTCCAGTATCTGCCTTGATCCTCAGCTCCTGTGTCATCTCTGGCAGGACAGAGTGGGGACAGGCAGCAGAAGGATGGGGGCCCCCTGATGTCTCCCTTCCCTTCCCATAGCCTTGCCTTCTGTGTTCCCCTGCCTCCCTCCCCTCTGCTGCCTCGCGAAAGACCCTGTGATTAATTATACTGCTGCGTGGCATCCGAAAATTTATTTAGGGTTTGATGTGTTTTGATGTTGCTGCTGCTTACACAATGGCAAACCTGCCCTGGCTGCATCCCGAGTGGGTGGCAGCTAATGGGTCAGTAAAGTGAATCGCACCATTAGAGCTGTCGAGCTGGGCTGCGGGAGCAGGGCGGGGGGGGAAGCTGCGGGGAAGCCAAGAGGGATCTGCTGTAGCAGAAATGTGCAGGAATTTGCTCGCTTCCCTGACAGCATCCACGGCTTTAATAGATCAATTTTTTCCACTGTAGTTTGTCTATCTTAAGCTTCCTTCTCCCTGCACTAGTCTAATAGGACTTTTTCATCTGCAAGAGCTTTGGAAGTTATTTTCCTTAAAGATTTTAATTGCTGTTTCCTTGGGGCGTACAGAAAAGCAGGGCTAGGGGGGTTGTCAGCTGAAGGAAATGGAGAGCTTCGATCAGAAAAAATGCTCCCTCTCTAAAAAAACCCACAAAAACCTGCTGCTAAAGGCAGGCAGAAATCAGCCCAACTTTTACAGCTAGGGTTTTATAAATCACCTCTGAGTATCTTGCTTTGGTGCTGCTGCCGAAGGAACTGGAGGTGGTGTGGCTGGGGGAGATAAAATATGGTGGTACCCGCTTTTTGGAAGAGGAGGATGAGGCAGGTGTGACCCCACTCCCCCTGAAAGTGAGCAGGAATCCCACCCGCTGCTGGTTCATAGGTGGTGGGAAATGTGTTTCCCGCTGCCTGGTGCGGAGCTGCGAGCTTGGTGCTGCTTCCCGCCGGGAAGCAAGGCGGGATCCTGGTGCGGTGTCGTGGGCTGGGGCTGTCCTCTCTCTGCACCGATACCGTGGGGCTGGGGCTGTCCTCTCTCTGCGTTGATACCGTGGGGCTGGGACCTGCTGTGGGCTGCTGCGGGGCTGTGTCAGCAGGATGCTGAGCCCACGCAGGCAATGGCATCACCTGGTGATGCTGAAGCTGCTACATCCACTGAGTGGTGTACCGCCCATGTGCCAGGATGTCTGTGCTGCCCCCGAGTGCTCTGCATCCTGCCTCCAGCAGGCTGTATCCCGGCTGGAAAGGTGGTTTGGAGACCCTGGCTCCTCCTGTTCATGCCATGCTGTTAGTTTTAAGTGCTTCTGCAGAGATGGCTTCTATAAATTGAAGCAGGTTGTGTTTATCCTGTTGTTACGGGTTTGAGAAAACCCATAACATTTTATTGTCATGCAAACAATGATTCTATCACCTGTTGACCCCTCCCCACCCAGGAAAGGGGAACTGGGGAACATAAAGAAACATGAGGGTTGAAATGTAAATAGATTTAATAGAATAAGATTAAATAATTAACAATACTACTGCTATTGCTATGCAGCAAACTTTTTTCTAATTGATATTGAATGTGATGTTCATGGTGTGAAATAACCCTGTTGGCCAGCTTGGGTGGAATGCCCAGACCTTGTTCCTCCTTGTCCCTGTACCTGCAAGGCTCAAAAACAACAAGACCTTGAATCTCACAGAGCCTGGCTGGCCATAAATTAAATACTTTCATGAATTCAGACACTAAGTCTTCTAAAAGTGCAATTTTCCCAGCATTAGAAGAAAAGTTACTCCTGGGCCTCTCAACGCAGGACACCTGTAGAGCTTTGTAGGTGTCTTGCACCTTCCAGAGCACGGTGGGTGATTCAGCTTAAGGAATCATCACCGATACCATTATCTTCATTGCCAGTCCTGTCCGATAAATTTGATCTCTCAGGGATGGCCGAGCCCGTTACACACGTGTGTGGGATGCTGCTCTTCGGGAGAGAGCAGAGACTGATGCTCCAGAGGTGCTTGCAGGGATCTCCTCAACAGGCACCTGTAGCACACCCAAGGGCTGCTTCAAACCCAGGGAATTAGCAGAGCTTTTGTGCCACCACCAGTGTTGGGAGTCCCTCAGTTTTCTCAGCACTTCGGGGTCTGGGGTTTAAGTTCTCCCCAGCTTGGAGGGGTGGAAATTGCCTAGAATTTTGTGAGCTGAGGGTCCCGTTGTCCTTTCCCTGACCTGAGGCTGGGCCGTTAAGCTCCACATCAGGTATTCCAACATTCAGGGTGGTAAACGGTGACTTTTGATGGACTAAACTTGGCTGAGCAGGAGGTTTATTATTGAGCCGCATCCCCTGTGAGTGAGATCACCTGGTATTTGGTGCCCTTCAGGTTGGAGCAGGGGTGTACGTTGCCACCCCTGGGTGGGTCAGCGTCCCCTGTCCTGACACCCAAGCGGTGGTGGCCTGTGGCATCTGAGCAGGACTCAGCTGGGACCGGGAGCTTTGGTGGAGGAATCTTTGTGGCAGATTCTTCCCTGGAGCTCAGATGGCTGCGGGA
Source organism: Thinocorus orbignyianus (assembly GCA_013400375.1). NCBI lineage: Eukaryota > Metazoa > Chordata > Aves > Ciconiiformes > Thinocoridae > Thinocorus > Thinocorus orbignyianus. The sequence continues at coordinate 245,444 of VXBW01002231.1, forward strand.
GCCAGGAGCTCTGGTCTCACCCCGGGCAGCTGCGTGCTGCCTCCCACAAACAGCCTTTCTCTCTTCCTCCTGCAGAATTGCCACTTTTCTCCCTCATTTCAGGCATGAGGGCCTCGAGGGGCCACCCCTGCAATCTGAGAGCTCCTGGAGGAGCAGATCACAGCTGGCTTCTCATGGAGGCGCGACAGCTCCCTGGGCAGAATCCGTCTTCCCCGTCCCCAGCTCCACCGCTTGCCGGTTTCTATCCGGCACGTCTGGTGGTACCTCCAAGCTGTCCAAAATCACCCGGGTGCTGCAGATACAGCCTTGTCTGTGGCTTCTTTCTGGGAAAGAGAGCTCGCTTTTGGCTTGGAGCTGCTGCTGAGAAACAAGTCTGACGCCAGTGACTGTAACTGCTGCGCTGGCTCTTGCTCAAGGACAGAAACAGTTAGAGAAAGGTTCTCCTTTGCCACCATCTCCAGGCAGAAGGGGCTTGTGGAGCCTGTCAGGAGCAGAGGAGCCCTTTGAGAAGCAGGAATATCCCTGAGCTCCCAGCTCTGGGGTCTGCAGTTACCCCGGTGCCTGTGGTGTCTGCTCTATGGGTGCCCTGTGCCCTCCTCGGGCAGCGGTGGGGATGCTGAGGAGCATGGCGTGGGCAGGAGAAAGGGCTCTGAGCAGGCTCTGCTGGGCACAGAAAGCTGCCTGTCAGCTCCCTTCTGAGGCCGCGGGACTTTGGTAGAGAAAGTGACTTTTATAGAAATAAAGGAGGCTTCCTTTTGGGTCAAGCACTCTGGAAACGAATGATTTTGAGATGAAAGCCTTTTTTTCTCGGGTAATACAGATTCACATTGCCTAGAGGGAAGTCTGCCTCGTGTGGGGGTATTTTTCCCTCTGGGGGTACTGGGATTGCTTTTGAAGATGAATTTTCAACATACAAAGAAAAAGAAGAAAGCTGAGAGATAGAAAGGGCTTTTTAAAAAATATCAGGGGTTCTCTTGGTCTGTTTTAATTTGTCAGTATGTTTCTTGCTTGTAACATCCCTGTGTACAGGGCTAGTTCCTCCTCTTCCCTGCGTGACTTGCTCCTTCCTCCTGGCATCTTCATCCGTCTCAGTCTCTGGATTATTCTTTTTCCCCCTCCTTTTTTTTNNCTAGGCCAACCTTTTTGCACCCAGGGTTGCATTGGGTAGGCATCACCTTGGGAGGTGGGCTGGGATTGATGGCTGAGCCCTCTGAGGGTCCTTAGTCTTGAGCAGCACTGTGTGTACCGGGAATAAGCCTCCAAATACTCAACCCGTGTTCATCTCATATCCCCCTTCAGGTGCAGTGGGGCATGTCTGTCTGTGGGGCTCCTTGGTGTGGTACCCCGTGGTGCTGTGCTCAGCTGCTTCTTAACCAACTCAGATGTCACTTGTGCCAAGCTGTACCCAGGGCAGAGGCAGGAGAACAGCCCCAAAAGCCCATTCTGGCTTGGGCAAGACCACAGGAAGCAGCAGAGCATCTCTTTCTCTTTGCTTTTTTGCTGGTTTCTCCTGCCCTGCCCTGGAGGGATGAGGTGCACGTAGGGCTCTTCTCTGCTGCTGCTTCGTGTGAAATGTTGTAAAACCCAGGCATCGATTTCTCAATCAAAGGCGTCTGTTTGCTCCTTGGTCTGGGGCTCTACAGCCTGCAAATCCGTCTTTCACTCCTCAACTGTTTTCTTTAACATTTTTTTTAAATCAAGTGTTGTGCTTCAGAGCATTGGGAAGGGAACAGATTCAGTCAAGCCAGGTGTTGGCTGTGCTGGATCACCGTGAGTTTTGAACCAGGCCAGAGCCCATGGGGGCTCTCGAGTCTCGGATGAGACCTTCCCCTGTGCCTGGCTGTGGCGTAGGATAACCTTGGTCTGCTGGGCTTTGGGAAGCTGTGGGTCATCCTCCTGTCCTGACAGGAACCTGGTTCAGCAGGTCCATGGTTGTGGACTGTAGGCTGAAGTTGTGGTATGTCCTGGTGATAGACACCAGAAAAACCTAAAGACTTTTTTTTCCCCCAACAGCACGTTCCCATCTGCGCTTCCCATATTTTCACAGCCGTCACATTTGCTCCCTGTTTTCAAGGCATTGTGCTCTGCTGTTCTTCAGGTGCTGTAGAGCTGGTGCAAGCCCTGTAGCTGAAATGCGGCTGCTTCTGTGGAGGAGCACAACAGCTTGGGGTAGAAAGGGTGCTGTTGCCCATTATTGTCCTCCTGCAGAGGTTGCTGGCAGTGACCTGAGCTGGGAGACTTGGCTGCAGCTCCTGCCTTGGCCTCTGCCTGCCTCACCATCTTGGGTGGGTTGCTGCCACGGGTTAACCTCAGGTTGCCCCTTTGCTGAAGGAGGGTGGGTGACCTGGAAAGCCCTTTCCAGAGCCAGGAGCTGGGGTGGCTTTGCAGGTGGAGGTGAGAGAGGAGCGAAGGGGAGGGCTGGTGAAAGGCAGGTGACTCCTGGCGCTAATTGTATGCAGCAGATTTATCTGGAAGGAGCTGAAGGGAGTGTATCAAGGATGTCTCAGCTATTCAAGTGAGAAATCAAATTAAACTTTGCATCAAATAGTGGAGCTGCTCTGTGCTAGGAGTTATGTCGAATTCATTAAAGGTTTCTGCACACCACCCCCCCAGGAGGTAGTGGAGAGAAAAACCAGTGCTCTGTGTCAGGGGGCTGTGTCTGCCTGCTCGCCTGGATGTGTTAACCGTGTGGGCAGGGGAAGAGGGGATTATTGCTTTCACCTTCGAGATACTGGTGTGTGGAGCAGGGAGGAAGGTGGTGACTCCACAGCTGGTTCTGTGTGCCGCTGAGGACGAGCTGGGATGCGTGACCACCAGCCTGCACTGGGGGATGCTCCATGAGGACTGTGAGCAAAAGCCTGCTGGAGGTGTGGGAAGTGCTCTCCATCCCAGTTGCCTGTCTCCTGATCTCCCATTAATGTGCGGTGGGGGATGGAGTCCTGTGGGAACCCTAGGGTCTCTGGGAGGCCTGTGGGACTAATCTGGAGGAGATGGAAATAGCAGTATCACACAGAAGCTCATGTTCAGACTCACTCCTCGTCAGGTGCGAGTCTACACTTGCTCCAGGCCAGAAGAGATCTGGACATTCTCTCTGGGTGGAGAATGGCTGGAGAGCAGCCCTGAGGAGAAGNAGGGGAGACTGAGATTAGATCTTAGGAAAAACTTCTTTGCTGTGAGGGTGGTGAGACACTGGAACAGGTTTCCCAGAGAAGCTGTGGCTGCCCCATCCCTGGAGGGGTTCAAGGCCAGGCTGGATGGGGCCTGGAGCAACCTGGTTTGGTGGGAGGTGTTCCCCCCATGGCAGGGGGGTTGGAACTGAATGAACTTTGAGGTCCCTTCCAACTCTAACCGTTTTGTGATTCTATGACCACATGTTGGTCCCTCAGTGGGGACATTTCTGGGAGGCTGGATGGAGGCTTGAGGCTTGGCTTGAGGGAGCCTATAGCCAGGAGGAAGCTGCCAGCATGGTGGCAGGGGGAGATCATCTACCAGGAATCTGTGGTGCCACAGGAATTTGGCTGCAAAATCATTTCCCCACACAGCACATCAGAGGTTCTGAGAGCTCCTAGGTGGCCAAAGAGCGTCCGTACGTGCCTCTCACCAGAGTGGTGGGGCTGGCAGCCATCAGGAGGAGGAGGAGGGGAATGTTGAGCTTCATCCCCTGCAAATGCTGAATGCCGAAGTCCTCCCTGGCTCATGTGCTAAGGCCTAGATTTGACTAATGCCACCTGATTTTTTATTTTTTTTTTCTATCCCTGATGCATGTTGTACGTTGCCTTAGAAGCACTCTAGGTTGAGATGTAAAAGCTGTTTGCAATACTGCTCCTCTGCTGGCAGGAGAAATTAGTTTGACCCTGGGACATACATGTCCTGGTGCTGGAGCAGGGTGACCCGATAGCAGGGAGGGGTGAGTCTCCTCGGGCGCCTTCACCCAGTGCTTGCTTTGGGTTAGGGCTCCACAGCCAAGTAGATGTCGTTCCTCCCTCCTTTTCTGTTGACTTGTAAGAATTTTTATGGATTTAAGATGCTAAACCTCAATTAGGCAACGCTTATTAATTTCTGAGATGTAATTTATTTACAGCGTGTTCCCATTCACAGCAGCAAGTGCAGTTTAATTGCTGCAGTTCTGCTTTCCAGCCTAGGATTTGAGAGACTCAAAAATCCCATGAATGTGGCTGCCAAGCAGGCAGGGCTGGCTTGGGGAGGTGGAACTTGCCACCTGAGGAGCTCACTCTGACCCAGGCACCTTAGTTTTTGCTCAGAACAGTCCTAGGGCATGGGAACGAGCCAAGGAGCAGGAAATGCCTTCTTCATGGCTGCGTTAACCCAACCACCTTGTGATGCCCTTTGGCTTGGTTCATTTGCCCCTGGCATGGCATTTGCCCCTGGCATGGCATCCTCCTCCTCCAGACCCAGGGCTGCCAGGCTGGACAAGCTGCCTCTCCGTGTAGATTTGGAGACAGAGCTGCAGAAAAAACAACAATTTTCTCTTTCAAGAGAAAATGAGGCGCTACGGGCTTGTCCTTCAAGCTGCCAGCGCAGGGGATGAGGATCTTTGCAGCGTGATGGCTCAAGGCTGTTTTTTTTCTTTCTTCTCTCTCTGGCACAGGCTGTTGCTCAGAGCTGCAGCGATGCTGTACTGAAGCTTTGCTGACACTCAAAGCCTGGTGACTAATTCCTCCCAAGCAGGCTTTGTGTTTACCTGCGAGACACCAGCTCCTGCAGGGTAAGGTGGGCAGTGAGGCAGAGCTGCCCTGCAGCCCTGTGCCGGGAGAGCATCCCAGCAGCCACAGGGGAAGCTTCAACAGCTATTCTGTCTCCACTTAGGACAGCCTGTGGCTGCTGGGTTGTGGCAAGGGGAGGGGAGCAGCCTCCTAGGTTTTGGCGATGGGGGAGGTCTCCCTTCTCCTGTCTGTGGACCGGTGGACCTCCTCTTGCATCTACACCCGCAACAACTTTAGAAGAGTCTCCCAGGTGGCTCTCTGGAGAAAGAAGTGGGAGATTGCTCGAAGTTCCTAATCCAGGGTCAAACTGCTGCCTTCACCTTGTCATGCTTCCCAAGGACAGCTCAAAAAGGGCAAAATGGAGCTGCTCCCCCTTTCTCCTGGCACAGCCTCGGGGCACAGCTGGGGGTGAGTGAGGTTGTGTAGGACCCAGGATGAGATCTTTGTCTTGGTTCGGCTCCAGAAGCGCTGCTGTAACCCTGACATTTCATGCAGACTTAGACAAATTACTGCAATATAGCCTGGTCTTATCTTCTGGCAGGCCCCGTCTCCCTGACCACGTCCCCAGCTCAGCTGCTAATGAAGCAATTGTTCTACACAATGGATTTAGCCATCAGCCATCATCATCTCCAGTTGAGCTTGATCTATAATGCCTGTTTGTAGGCTCAGGAAGTGTTCAGTGCTCCCAGGAGCGGGTGGTGTGCGAAGTCTGGATTTATTAGCCATCTGGCATGCTGCTGGGCCATTTGTTACCGAGGTTCTTGCGGGAAGAGCCTCTGATGCTACATGAACTCCGTGTTGTAGCGAGAATCAGGATGATTCCTGGGAGCTCGTTGTGGGGGAGACTTGGCTTCTCAAGAGCCTAAAACCAGTGAGTCTGGACCATTGCCTGCCTGCTGTGATGTTCCTCTTGAGCATCCTGGTCCAGGTATCCATAGAGAAGCGTGACCTGCTTCTTCCTAAGCTGAGCATGCCAGGATGCTGCCGGCAAGGCTTCTGCTTTTGTTTCTGAAGCCTGACCTCTTCCTTGTGCCTTTGGTGATGCCTCGTGATGTGGTGGGTTAGCTGGGGCGGCAGGGAAACGTGCCTTCTCTCTCCATGGCTGACCTGCAGAGCAGGAGTCTGGCCCTGGAGCATCACCTGCCCTTTGCGGGGCTTGTCTTCAGCCGCTGAGCCGGGCAGCTCCAGAAAATGAAATGCAAATGAAATGGAAAGCTGAGGGGTGAAGGGGCTGCGGACAACCTCACTGCTGAGCTCCCGCTGTCTGGAGGAGGACTGTAGTCTGGCTGCTGCTGGCGTTCTCCTTCCCTGGTCAGCCTGGGCAATGCACTGCCGAGATAAAGGCAGGCAATTTCCTTGGCTAGCACTGAGATCTCGTTATACATTTCTGTGAGTCAAAAGGGGAGGAGGGAACAGCCCCAAGGCTTCCAGAGCTGCAGTCCTACAGCACCATAACCCTGCCGGCTCTCGGGGAAGCGGGGCTGGCCTTCTGCAGGCAGGGTGGGCTGAGGAAGGGTCCTCCAGCTGCTGGGACGGGGTTAACACCTTGGAGCCAGGGGTGCTGGCTTCCTACCACCCCTGGACCACGCAGGTGGCTGAAGAGTGAGGGGCTGCAGAAGCAGATCAATTAATGGAGATCAGGTTGGACGTCAGGGCCCAGCAGATGGGTGGAGAGCAGGGTGTTTGCCTCTTTCTGCCTTTTCTCCCTGGTTTGGGTTGTTACCTGCATGCCCAAGCAACACGGAGCATGCTGTCCTGTGAAACAGCAGCAGGGGGTGGTGAAGGTGGCTGGTCCTATGGGCCATGAGGTGACAGGGGGAAGTGTCTGTGTTCCCAGGCTCCAAGGTTGTTTGCAGAGAGCCTTGGAGATGGCTGGATGAGGTCTTTATCATTTCTCTGTCACATCTCCCAGGCCTGGGAGCTGCTTTTGGGATGCAGGATCCTCTGAAATCACCCAGGAGTTGGTTTCCCAGCCGTGGCTGAGGGATGTGTGATGAGTTCAAGTGAGGGAAGATTTCCACAGCAAAGGGCTGATCACGGAGCATCTTCTTAATGCAGTGATAGGGAACCGACTTTAAATACATGTAGCTAGTGAAAAGCTTCTCTGAAGACCACTGTACTTTAGAGGAATAAGTGGCTGTGCTCTTATGGTTGCTTTTCAACCCTCTAACCGTTGTGTTCCTTAGCAGTTTAAGTTCTGTGCGTAATAAGCCCCTGAAACGGAGTTGGGTTCTCATGATAACAAGAAAGAGTAAAGTTGGAATACACTGAAAGAAGAGGAGCAAGGGGGCTGGTCCCTGTCGGCACCGGGCTGTCCACCACATGTTGGTGGGATGCCTTCCCTGGGGAACCAGGCTGGTGGGAGGTCTGGGATGAGCTAATGAGCAAGGGTTGGGTGTGTGATTAGTGTTTTACAGCTGCCTCCCTGTGGCCTTATTATGGGGTTAGTCACTGTGAATGTCACTCTGATCAGAAATGATTATGACTGCCCAGAAATCGGAAGTGCTCGCTGTGCCAGGAGTTAGGAGTCTATCACTTCTGCTTTTCTGCTGCTGGACGGATGGGTGCAGTGGGAGAGGATTTCACGGCTAGAGATCATCCCTGTAGAGCTGGCTGAGGTCTGCAGGCCCGGGCTTGGACTGTGCTGGCTGACGGCCCTGCTTTGTGGCGTGGAAATGGGCAGAGATGCTGCTGCATGGACATGTGTGGGAAGCCATGGAGAGAAGAGTTGCCCGGGTTGGGGCAGAGGAGCTGGAAGATGCCACTGGGCTGGCAGGGGAGAGAGAGAACAAAGGATGCTACGGTTGTGAGCCTATGCCAGCCTGTGGTGGGAACCCAGGTGCAGCAGGCTATGCAGGGGGAGAGCTGGTGGAAACCTCTTCTTGATGGAGGGAAGCAAACTGCCTTGCTCTGTTCTGCTTGGGGGTCTCTCTGTGGCTTCCCAAGTCCAAGGGGAACAGCTGGTTTCTGTAGGTGGGGAAGGAGCTTCACAGCACAGGTAGTGCCTGGGTTCTGGCTTGAGTGGGATGTTGCAGAGAGCCAGGATGGTGTCCAGAGGCCTTGGGTCTCACTGTGAGAGTATCTGAGGAGGTGGCAGGGTCTTCTCAACACCCTGCTCTGACCCAGTCAGTAACAGGAGCCTGTGGGTGCTGGAGATACATCCCTGCCCTTGGGTCCTGATGAACTGCCAGCTGGAAGGAGGGTGCCCAGCGACTCCTGCTCCTTGTTTAACAGGATGGAGGAATGAGGAAGACCTCCTCCTCCCTGTCTGCAGGGAAAAGTGTATGTTGCAGGATGTGGATGGCCCCGTTCTCCATCTGGGCTCTTTCTGGTGGGGCTGTAGGTGGTCTGGCTGGGCTCCCCCCTCCTCAGGGGATGCTGCTGACGGGATCTATCCCGTCCTGTCCTGCCAGGGCTATGAGCTGAAACTCAAGCACATGTGTCCAGCGGTACCCTGGCTGCTGAGTCCTTGCCTTCTCCTTGTCCCCAGCCACAAAAAGCTGTGGATGATCGAAGCCAGGGAGGGTGTTGTGAAGCCAGGAAGCCTGCTGAGCTTTCAGGGAATAGCACTGTCTGGAAGCCACCTTGTGCTTCCAGAAGCCAGAGGAGCCTGGGTTTGTGACAGAAGCATGCTTTAGATAAAATGCTTTTGTTGGCTTGTTAGAGAGATAATTCATGTCCTTATGCGCATTCAGGGTATGTAGACCCAGATCTGAATGGTTTATTCATCAGTGGCGCTTGGTTCCTTCATGCTGTGTCCTGGACTTTCCCTCCCCATGGCACGTCTCCACAGCAAGATGGAAGCAAGGTGAGGGGGGTTAGCTTTGCTGTCTGTCCGGCTCTGGTGCCCATCTCCCCCTGCTCAGAAGAGGTTTGAGCTGGCGACGTGCACACTCCCCCCCAGACCCAGGGGCACCCCTGGCCTCCAGCCTGGCCCTTCATGTCGCGGGGACAGCCAGGGCAGACCCTTCCCCAGGTGCATCCCTGGCAGCAGCCGAGGTGCAGCCTGACTATCCCCTCTCTCCTCCACCCTAATCCCATTCAGACTCCGTCCTCCACTTCTCCCTGGCAAGGCTGTGTGTGGGAGAGACCGGCTGCTTCATTCAGAGCTGAATAGATTAGCTCTCACCCCCCGGGAGCATCTCGCTTGGCTTGCACCGGGAGATAAGCGGGGCCGTGTCCTCCTGGCTGTCGGACTCCTCAGCAGCTGGCGGAGCTGTGATTAGCCTCAATTTATGCAGGCTGTTAAACAAGCACCTGCAAAGTTCAGGGACAGAGAAGCCAAGTCATTTTCGCAAGCAAATAGCCATGTTGCATGAAACTTGTCGGGGTTCGAGCCCGGGAGATGGCTGCAGCGGTGACTCTAATGCCCTGTGATATTCTCACGGCACGGGGCTGATTGCTGTGGGCACCGGCACGGCTGTGACTGCTGGGGTTGCTGCTACAGCTGGCGATTTCTAAACTTGTTCTGCTCTTTATTGCTTTCTCTGCTGTTTGCAGTTCTCTGTAGCTTACCCCTAATTTCCTGCAATAGACCTGCTGTTATTGCCAGTGGTGCGATGGGGAGCGTGGCAGGGGCACCACGATGTCGAGATCTATCCGAGTGTTAATAAAAGGGCTTAACGGGGAGAAAAGGAAATCCTGCCCCTCTGGAGACCTCACTGAAGAGTCTCGTCTAATTAACCTCGGAGGTGATTGCTTACAGCGATGCTGTGTGCCAGCAAAGAGCCCAAAAATAACCTCTCCATCCAAATACAGCTTGAAGGCAGGCGGCTTTTCTCCTTGGAAAGCCCAGCCAGACCTGCAGCTGAGAAGAAGCAGAGCAGAAGAAGGCTGAAGGAGCTTTACCCATCCAGAAGCGTGACTCGGGTCGCAGGGATGTTGTTGCATATGGATGCGTATGCGTTCTCCTGCTGGGATCCCTCAGCCCTGGAGCTGAAGGGCTGGTCTGTGACTGGCAGTGCCCTGACCCACACCACAGTGTATGTTTCCTTCCAGTCCTATGGGAATTCTTTCAGTGAAAGCCTTTGCTTGCTTTTTCCAGGTAAGTGGAGAAATCCCATCCTCCCAGATAAAGATGTCAGTATTACTGTTCCTGCAGCTGTAACACATCCCCTACCTTGTGGCCACGTGAAGGTGAGGTCTGCAGTGACCAAATAACCTGCTGGTCTCTCCTCCATCCTTCTTCACTTCTGTCTTGTTTCTACCCAGCGTTTTTGCAGTTCGTTTGCGAAGTCCTCTATATTAAGAGGAGGGGGAAAAAGAAGTAACCAACTCCCTAATTTACCACGGATACAAGCAACTGGCAGCAGAACTCTGGTTTTTGCTGCTTGGCCCCTTGGGGAGATAACCTGGCAGAGTAGAAGCAGATGCCTGTCCTTGCTGCTGGCCATCTCCTCTGGGAAAACAGAGCTGCTCCCCAGGGCGACTGTGAAGAGCCTGGGGCAGCCAAGGGGCAGGAGGATTTGAGGTTTGGAAAGTTGTTTTCCACTTAAAATTGCCTAAATTGAGTATTCTCTCTTTTTTCTTTTTTAATTTTTCTTTTCCCTAAGGCACTGAGTTTTCCCTTGGCCTCGAAGGAGACACGCTGGTGTTGGATCTGTTTCTCTCCCAAAGCTTCACAGCATTTCTGCCCCTAATTTGGGGTCTTATACATAACTGCAAACAGCTGCGGTGTTTGCAGCTCTGCGGTAAGCTGTTCAGTACTCCTCTTGTGCTGCTCTTCAGGTTGGTTTGTAGACGTGTATGTTTCTAGAATTCCTGCTCCTTCTCCGCAGTGCTTCTGACACTGTTCCCGGGCACAGTCCCTCCTTCCCTCTTCTCTCTCCCTCCTGGGAACAGTGTACAAACCTACAGCGCTTTGCCTCTCCCTTCCCTGGGCTCTGTTCCCGCTCCAGCTCTCACCAGAGTATCCAGCATCTCCATCTGCCTGCTGCTTTACTGCCCAGTTAATTACCCCTTCCTTGCTGCAGGATTCACTGGGCTGGTTGGAAGTGTTAACACTTCTTCTGCCCTGTGGTAGAGTCCCCTGGGACTACTAAAGGAACCAGGTTCTTCTTGAGCCGTCACTTACATGGGAGCTGGATCAGTGACCAATTTTCTGGCTCCAGGTACCCAGCTCCAGATGGAAAAGCCTCCTCAAAATGTCCTGTTCTTGTACCCACCACTTCTCTGGTGGATCCAAACATCTCAGCTTCTCTGGACAGCTAGTGTCTGCCCTCCGTGGGGCTTGTGTGAGGAGCTCATGGCAGGATGAAGCAGGGAGGTCTCCTTCTGCAGGTCATTCATGTGGTAGTTCAGGTCTGGCAGATCAGGGGGGTACATGTGCCAACAGATCAGAGCTTTCAGCTGGGACTTCTTTTTTTTTTTTTTTAAAGATCCTTATCCTATTCTCCTGATGGTGCTTCCTTATGGACAAGAAGTCCATAGGATGTGCTATAGCCCCACAGGAACAAGGACAGAGGTGGTGGTTGCACGCTGACCCCCAGTTCTGCCACTTCTGTGAAGGTGCCCTGTGCTGGTGGGGGACCCTTGCCTGGCTGTGGGGTGGGGATGTGGGGTGCAGGGGAGCCGGGATATCGCTCATGCTGCTCCACCTTCTATCCAGGCAGTGTTCCCAAAGTCAGAGCATGGCTGTCCCATGGTAACAGAAGCATGGCCACAGTCTGAACGAGTTGGAAGAGGACCCAAAGCTTTCCCCAATTCTTGCTGTACCAAGAACTCAGTTCACTGCCCCTCTGCAGTGCTGGCATTTTCTGATCCTGGTAGCCTTTTGTCCATCTGCGTGGTCCTTTGCAGCCCCTGTACGGTCACCCCCAGCCTCTGCACCATTTCGGCAGAGCACCAGCTCCTTTGAGGAGGCAGGGCCAGCAAAAGGGACACGTGCTCTTACCCAGCGCTGTGTCAGGGTCTTGATTCCCAGCCGGGGCTGGGGGTGCAGATGGGGAGCTCTGGGCACTCTCCCAGCAGTGGTGGCAATGCTCAGCACAGCAGCAGCTTAGATGGAAGCGGGGTTTGGGCAAGCTGTGGGGCGGGAGAGGATCTTTTGACCGTTGGTGAGGGTGAGGCTCTTGGAGCCAATATCCGCTGTGAGTGTGTCTCTGGCCTCACCTCTGCTCCACAGGGGAACAAAATTGCTTGTGTTTATCAGCACGGGAAGAAAAAAGCAGGCTGTGTGCCACATCAGAACCCAGCAGAGCACTGAGCCTGGGATGAGCGGGTGGATGTACCCAAAGAGGGCAGTGCCGTGCCACGTTCCTCCCCAGCCGTTCCAGAAAGTGGCTTCCCCAGCCCCGGCTGCTCTCTCCTCTGCAGAGCTTGGTGGATTTCTTCAAGGAAAGAAGGCTCATGATAAGGCATATTTCTGCCCCCCCCCGCTAGAGTTGTAGCAATTACTTTAAAAAATAAACGCTTAGCGACACCTGTCACTGAAATACCTGTGCTTCTCATGAGCTTAGGTGAAAGCACCCATCTACCCAACACTAAATCAGATGTGCTTTTCCTCCTGTTTATATTTCTTTCTCTCCTTGCTGCTTTGACTCCTCATCTGTAAGGAAGGCTGCAGGTTCATCACTGTGCTGGAGGGTCCCCTGAGCCCCCTGCTGGAGCTGCGCTGGTCCCATGGGTGTCCCCAGCAGCTTCCCCTTGGCACCCACCCTAGGGTGGTTTCTGCAGGGACGTGCTTCTGTTTTAAATCCTGCTTGTCTGGGGAGAAATAGGTATTTATGGGTCTGTATGATGCTGTGAGAAGAGGGGCCAGACCCTGTCCCTCTTTGGGGAGAGTTGTCTAGACGTCCCAGGGTGCTGGGAGCTGCATATTAACGAAGCATGCCAGCCCTCCTGCGCTGGGAGAGGGGGGATTTGCTGCCTGTCTGCTCTGCCTTCCCCTGTGGGTCCCCTCCAGGCAGGGGAACTGGCCCGTCACCACAACAAAAAGGCAGTTTCCCCGAGATGCAGGGCCCTGTGTGCCATCGCTGCCCCACGGATGCTGTGCTGGAGGGGATGCTGGTACAGCGCTGGCCCCATGAGCAGGGTCGGTGGGGCCATCTCCAGATTGTGCCTGCAGTGGTGAGTGGGAGGGTGAGTGAGCAGGGAGGGATAGGGAAAGTTCAGGTGCCCCCCCACTCCCCCTCCCCGGCCTCGAGATAGATCTGTGGCTTTCTCCGGAGAGCAAGATCCGTCTCAGTGCCTGCTGATGGCTTGGGAAGCCTGTTCTGCAGAAAGCAGTCAGGGAAGGGAGCGGGTGTTCCCAGGCTGCTGCTCTGCTCACCAGGAGGAAAGACTTCAAACAGATTAGCTAACGTTGCCATCTCCCAAGAAACAGCTCACTTTGGTGCGACAGACAATGGCCTGCAGGAGGCAAACAGGTTAAAAGCTCTAATTCTGGTAAGATATATTTAGGTGGGCTTTTTTTCATTTCAAAGGAAGGGAGGTTAAAAAGACTCTGACTCCTTTAAATAGAATTCTCTTTCCTTAACCAGCTTGGAGCTGCATTAGGAACATGGGCTGTTCTTCTCCACCTCAACCAGGACAGCTGTCATGCTGCTCATGACACATGCCAAACATGGCTGAACTTCATGTCAGAGGCGTCTGGAAACCTGACCTCATTTTAGGAGCAGAGGGGCTGAAATAAAAGTGTCTGTCTTCCCTTCACAGCTTTCAAAAGGAAGAAGTTGTCATAGAATCATAGAATGGTTAGAGTTGGAAGGGACCTCAGAGATCATCGAGTTCTAACCCCTCCAGGTTGAACAGCCCCAGCTCTCAGCCTGTCCTCACAGCAGAGGTGCTCCAGCCCTCTGAGCATCTTGGTGGCCCTCTGCTGGACCCGTTCCACCAGGNTGCTATCCCGCTGTCCGTGCCTGGTTATATTCTATATTCTACGAGCTGAAGCACAACAGTGTAAAACATTATTTAGTTTGAGTTAATGCGGCAAAATGCAGAACTCATTACCGAGCCAGAACTGTTTTCTCCTGCCACCCTGTGCCTGCTGCCACCCCTGGATGCCTGAATGTCCCCTCTTATGGCATGAGCTGGGCCAGCTGTGTCCCCACAGAGGGGACCTGGTTACAGTCATCCACAGCTCACAGCAGTGATATGTTGTGGCTGCATTGGGGTGAACATGGAACTCAATTTGCCTCCACCGTTGTCTTCTGCTGCCTTTCGTGGCTTTCAGCGAGGGCTGCTGCCATCCTGGAGCTGATGTTCTCACCTAATGTGTGAAGGCAGGAACATCTGTCCCCTACCACTGCCCTCTTAACGTTCTGCTATGAAGGCAAAAAGCCATCTGCCTGCAGAGGCCGGGCTCCGTGGTGGGATGTTTGCTTACCCCAGAAGTGAAGCTACCACCGTGGGAAGGTGGGTAAAGGGATGTACCATGAGAAATATGACTTTGTCCTCTGAATTCATTGAGAATGGTCAGGTCTTCTGTGTGCTGCTTTCCTGTCGACCGTGAGACCAGACCCACGGCTCTTCACATGATGCCAAATCTCCTGCTGTGCCTTTCTTGCAGCTGCTGAAGGAGGCTCAACATGGGACAATGGGCCAGTGGTGCTCCTGCCTGGGTTTCTCCTTTTCCTTGTAAGGTCAGTGTAACCAGCTGGAGCATTGCTTTCAGAAGGAGATGCCAGTGCCAGCTTCATGCTGATCTTTCTAAGCACTTGCATGGTACAGCTGGTTTGAGAAAGTTTTTGCAGAGTATGGTCAGTTGTTATGAGGTAGTGTTTGCACTTGCTGTGGGACCTGTCTATAGAACCTTAGACCTGCTGCTGTCCAAGACTCAACTTTCTGTCGTGACAGCCTGACCTATCCCACCACAGAAGACCCCTGGCTCTTTGGCATGCCTGATTCCATGATTTTATCTAAATTACCTTTCATTGTCAAAACCAGCATAGGTGAGCTAATGGTCTGAGTGCTGATCAGTGGGTGCACGCCCTTTACCTTGTCACATCCTGGTGATATTAAGTCCAAGACTATCACGTTCTGGATGTTTATAAATTATTAGGGAAGTGGATTCCTCCCTTAATCCTCTGAGCTCTTTTCATTTCTTCATTGCATTAGTTAATGTGTTGTTTAAGATACGTGTCAGCTCTTGTTCTTGCTTACTATAGATGATGCTGGCTTGTCAGCACTTTCGCCTCCTTCCTTTTCCCATCTCAGCTTCTGAGAGCTTGGGTAGAGCTGCTCCACTCGACTTCTGCAGCAGTGCTGTGATTGCCTCTCCTAACGCTGCCGCTGTCAATGCAGACTGACCAGCACAGCAGTTCAATGAGTACGTTGTTCTTGACAGGCATTATTTGCCCTGGATAAGTCAGGTAGCATATCTTCAGTTGCAGGTAATAGGCAGTAATGTCCCCCTTCTGCCTCATCTAAAGGTTTCCAGGGCTCTCTTTCACCCAAAGGGACTTCTCTGCTTCCACCATGATGGGATGCGGAGATGCCTGAGCTAACCTTGAGGGAGGTGTTGTGGAGTCCAGGAGCTGCAGAACTGCTTTAAACAAGGCTCTTGCCCTCTGTAGTCATCCCATCTTGAAAAGCACGAGATGTTATCTCAGGCTTCTTCCCAGGGTAGGCTGGTCACCATTGACCTCGTTATCCAGGAGTTGTCCTGGCAGTGTGTGGGCTGTCAGCCTCAGCAGGGGAGCGCAGGGACACCAGCTGCTGCTGAATGCCCACTGGTAACATGCTTTGGGCTGGGGTTTTGATGCACTTTACTTTCCCAGATGTGTATTTGTCCCCTGTGCTGGATGCTTTCTTGCCATCTGGGGCAGGGCCTGGGCAGGCTCTGGTCCCTGGCGTGGTGTGCAGAGCACGGTGCTCCCAGCGTGGTGTTTACAGAGAGTGAGAGCAGTTGGCAGAAGCTTTTCTGCACCCATTGCTTTGGTGTGCCTGGGCCTGCCTCTCCATACCTGCTCATTTCCCCCCAGTATTGCAGCTCCCAGTTAACTCTTAGTGGGTGTGAGTGGGGGGAGGTGTCCCCTCTTCCTGAGGCGATGTGCAGCTCTGAGCCCTCCTGCCTGGATGCGATTGATGCTCCTTCCACCCACCTTCCCTAGTGCAGTGCTTGGCCCGTTCCAGTGCTCCAAACCCAGCTCTCCTCTCCCTGTGCCCTTCCAGCCTGCACAGTCCTGTTCCCAAATGCTGGAAGTGGAGCCCACCCGTGGGTGGTATGCTGTCCTGCTCTGCCCTGGTGCCTCGTCACTGGGGGCTTGGCTGCCCTTTCTCCATCCCGAAGTGAGGATGATGAGGCTCCTTTTGTTCCTGTGCCTTGGTGGGAGGTGGCACAGAGGCCCCTGTTCCCTCTGTGACTCTATGTAGGCTGTTCCCAGGAATTTTGCAGGGGTTGCGATGGGAACCTGGAGGCTGCATCCTAATTTGCTTCCTGGGAAGGCTTGGAGCAGGCTCCTGCACACCTGCCCTCCCTTTGAAGGGTGTGGGAGAACTTATTGCCGTTATTCACATGGCTTTTGTGAAGCTTAATCTGACAAGGAGAGTGCTGTAACTCCTTGGAAAGTTCTTTGGGCCTGTCCCTTCCACTCGATGAGCCTCTAACTGCCCTCCAAAACCCCTCTGCTAAATCGCTATGGGACCAAAGAAAGCTTTGCCCTGGCTGAAAGGAGCCCCCAGCACCAGGTCCTGTCCCCTTGGCTCCTCTAGGCGCTGGGTGGCAGGTGTCCCTCCCTACGCTGCCTCCGGCCAGCTGCAGATGGTGGCTGCTGAGACAAACGGGGATCCCGGGTGTCAGGACATGCTTCCTGGGCGGAAGAAAAGTAGCTGGAAATCTGAACATTTCCCCTGCACAAGTTGTTCTGGGCTTTGCCAGGGCAAGACCTGGCTCTGTGCAACTGCCTGTGGTCCCCATGTCCCTCTGCCACCGCAGCTGGAGATGGAGCAGAGCGGTGAGAACAAACCTTGCAAACCAGCTCTGCTGTCCCCAGGGAAATGGCACGGGGTGGCAAAACACTTGGTCCTGGTTCTCCAGCTGTACCCACTGGGCGGACAGTCCTTGGAGAGGAGGTGAGAATGACTGAGCTGGGCTGGGAGGTGATACCATGACAGGGGAAATGCTGGCTGCCCAAGAGCTGTCCCTATCCCCTGTGCCCCCAAATGAATGTGAGACCAATGGGTTTGAAAGTCAGCTCTGTAGGTCCTAGCCCTGCTCTGTCTTCCCCTGTGCTCCCAGGAGCACAGGCAGCAGGGATGGGCTCTGCTCCCCGCATTAGCAGTCAGGTTGGCTTGAGCTGCCACAGGTTTATCCATCAGCAGTAAATCTGGCCAGCCTTGGAGGGACAGTGTGACTTGGGGTCCAAGGGTCCCTGGAGAGATGCACTTCTCTGAGCAAGGGTAAAGCTGGCTGCCAGGCATTTCTGCTTTTCCAGGAGCTTCCTTGGGCTGCACGAGGCTGAACCCCATCCCTTGCCCTTGGTGAGGTCTCTTGAGTCCCTGCACCAGCGTCCTGCCTCCTGACCTCACGAGGCACTGAGACCTCTGTATTGCTCTGGCAGAGCCCTCTCCACCCCTTCCCAGGCTGCTGCAGCTGCGCATCCTCCCACCCACATCCTCCCCTTGCTCTCTGCCCATCCATCCTTGCAAGAGAGCCCAACCTGACCACCCTGATCGTTCCATTTGTCTTAGTTCCTGTTACAGTTGAGGGTAAAGCTGCAGGTATTTCTGTGCAGCGATAGGATCTCACCAGCCAGCTCTCCTTGAATGAGAGCCCAGGTGTTTGTGGTGCCCAATTATCTTATCTCCCCTCTGCAGATGTGTGGTACCCCCTTGCTCACCAGCCCAGGAGGAAGCAACCCAAATGCTCCTACCCAGCCTGGTCTCTAGTAAAAGCTACAACCCCTTCTCTAGCCCATAAATAAAAAGGGAGGTTGGATGCTAAAGCAAGGCATGAACACAGTATCGCCCACACTTCTGCAGCTCTCAGGGCCTCCTGGAAGCTGTCTGCGGCCAAGAGGAACATCCTCAGCCCAAGAACTGAGAGCCAGAGCACGTGTCCTGGCCAGAAAGGCCACTATGAACATAAAACGTGGGAACATAAAAGGAAAATAGGAAGGCAAGGTGGAAATCAACAGCGTTTCATCCAGTACAGAGCCTGGAAAATATAGAAATTATGAAGGGAGGCAGAAAGATGCAATGAGAAATTTTGGAGGAATTTCTAGCAGTGAGGAGGAGGAACTGATTTTTAGCATATGGGGGGAAAAGGCGGGGAGGAAAATGCTCTTAGCAGTGCTACTGGAATTGGAAAAGCAGAGTGCGTGGTGGTGTTATCTGTGGAGAAGGGATGATGCCTCCAGCCCGCGTAATGGTGAATGTGTGTGGATCTGTCTCCCTCTCTGCTGCAGCCAACATCAGCAGCGTTTTGGTGGCCCAGAGCCAGCAGGTTCCCCCCAGCTCCTGCCCCAGGGCTGGGGAGGATCGAGGAGCAGATCTGGGTTGCATGCTGCTTCACCATGAATCCCTGAGCATCACAGGAGGAGAGCAGCTCTCTGGGCTGGGCTTTTCTGGGAAACGGTCGATGAAGTTTTGTGGGAGGCTGTGTAATGATTGACCTTACAGGAACGGGTCTTATCAAAGCATTGTTAGCTTGCAGCTGGGTCAAACTGTGTTGCAGAAGATGGAATTGTTGCCATTTAGAAATTTCTACTTCTCTTTGGTCAGAAGTCTTTGGCTGCCTTGTTGTACCATGGTATGAAAACAAGCCTGGGTCCCAGCTCTCTGTTTGCCCCCAGGATATCTCCTCTCCTTGGCCAGGCTGAGCTGTTGTATCAGCACCTGCCTGGCTTCCAAAGGTGTTTGGTGTTTGCGCTGATGGTTAGAGTCGGAAGGGACCTCAAAGATCATCCAGTTCCATCCCCCTGCCCTGGGCAGGGACACCTCCCACCACACCAGGTTGCTCCAAGCCCCATCCAGCCTGGCCTTGAACCCCTCCAGGGAGGGGGCAGCCACAGCTTCTCTGGGCAACCTGTTCCAGCGCCTCACCACCCTCACACCAAAGAATTTCTTCCTAAGATCCAATCTAAACATCTCCTCTTCCAATTTAAAACCGTTATCCCTTGTCCTGTCCCTCCACTCCCTGACCAGGAGTCCTTCTCCAGCTCTCCTGGACCTTCCTTCAGATCCTGGAAGGCTGCTCCAAGGTCTTCCCCGGAGCCTTCTCTTCTCCAGGCTGAACAGCCCCAGCTCTCTCAGCCTGTCCTCACAGCAGAGGTGCTCCAGCCCTCTCAGCATGTTGGTGGCCCTCCACTGGACCCGTTCCACCAGGTCCATGTCCTTTCTGTGTTGAGGACTCCAGAGCTGGACACAGGACTCCAGGTGGGGTCTCACGAGTGCAGAGCAGAGAGGGAGAATCACCTCCTGTGACCTGCTGGTCATGCTTCTTAAGCCAGTGTCACCTTGTCCCTCTGACCCGGAGCAGCCCCTTGCCCTCTGCAGGCCCGTCAGGCTGCCTGCAGCGCCGGGGCTCTTTGAGATCTCTTGGAGCGATGCAGATGAACCCACACCTAATTGCTTTCAAAATTCCCTGTTGCTATGACGACGTGCCAAGCATGATGCTCTCGAGTGCTGTCTCTCCACTCCCAGGTCTTGCATCGCCACCGGAAAGCTGTGCGCGTACCTCCGTACCTACATGTGCTTTATCCCAGCTTTCAAAGGTGGTTTATAATCCCCTTGGAGTGTGAGCAGAATCTCTGCTGAGCTGGTGAAGGCTTTACTTAAAAGGTCTGATAATAAGGCTAAGGAGAGGCCAGCAGCCGCTCACCCTGCTGCTGAGTGCTTCGATAGCTAAATTTAGCCCCTTGAGTCATTAATGAGTCAGCAAATCGGGGGCAGGAAATCNATGTTTTCAGACAGCCTCTTCTCTTTCCTGTTTTTTTTTTTTTTTTTTTTTGAAACAGTGGTGCTCCCAAGGCAGGCTCCAGGTTAGCTTGGTTCCTGCCCTAACCCAGCACGTTGCCTGCCTGCGGTGCTTTCCCCTGAAGCAGAGGTAAGATCTTTCTCTGTTGCCTGCCTGCCTGCAGCCCGGCAGCAGCCTTTCCCATCCTTAGTGTCCTGAGGAATAGAATCATGGAATGGTTAGAGATGGAAGGGACCTCAAAGACCATCCAGTTCCAATCCCCCTGCCATGGGGGGAACACCTCCCACCAAACTAGGTTGCTCCAGGCCCCATCCAGCCTGACCTTGAACCCCTCCAGGGAGGGGGCAGCCACAGCTTCTCTGGGCAACCTGTTCCAGCACCTCACCACTCTCACAGCAAAGAATTTCTTCCTAAGATCCAATCTAAGCACCTCCTCTTCCAATTTAAAACCCTTCCCACTTGTCCTGTCCCTCCACTCCCTGACCAAGAGTCCCTCTCCAGCTCTCCTGGAGCTCCCTTCAGATCCTGGAAGGCTGCTCCAAGGTCTCCCCGCAGCCTTCTCTTCTCCAGGCTGAACAGCCCCAGCTCTCTCAGCCTGTCCTCACAGCAGAGGTGCTCCAGCCCTCTGAGCATCTTGGTGGCCCTTCTCTGGACCCGTTCCAACAGGTCTATTTCCTTCTCTGTTGAGGACTCCAGAGCTGGATGCAGGACTCCAGGTGGAGTCTAACGAGTGCAGCATGGAGGGGGAGAACTATGGAGAACTCTGTCTGGTAAGCATTGGCCCTTGTTGGGTAAGTGCTGGTTGAGGCTGCAGGCAGGTGGAGCATTCCTGGAGCCGCTTGGAAATACAGCAATGAGTGAAGGTTCATCTAGATGCACTTCCCCCAGTGTGGTGCATGAGAGTGCTGCAACACGGCAGAAGAGCTCTGAAAAACCCATGTGAGAGTTAAAGCAAGCAACACCAGGAGATCCAGATCTGCTGGACCTACCAGAGCTGCTCTGTGTGGAGCCCAAGCCTCCTCCAGACTGGCCTGTCCTTGTGTTGTGTGTCCAACCATCCAGCCGTTCTCCAGAGGAGACACACGCTCCAAGGTCCCGGGGAGGCTGTGATGGAGCAGGATGGGGCGCAGCTCAGCACTGTGCCTGGTGGTGACCCTCTCCCAGGGTGGAGCCAACCAGCAGGATGTCCAGCTTCTTACAGCTCCTGGGAAGTAAACCCCGGGAGCAGAGTCCCTGGTGCTGACTGATTCTATCAGTTTGTATTAGATCCCACTGAGTGTGTTTTACATAATTTGTTTCCCAGAATGAAGGGTTTTACAAATGCAGCATTTAATCACCTTGTAAAAAGGGGATGAAAAGCTGTCTCCACCCCCAGGGCTGGGTGACAGCTAAAAGGGAATCCAGAAAAGAGACCGCCTGTTCGCCCCACCATGCTGGCTGCTCTGGAGAGCCCAGAAGAGCTGGTGCTTGTCCTTGTGGACAGCGAGGGGTTGGACAGGAGGACTCAAAAGGTCAAAAAGCCCATGGTGAAACTAGCTGTTATGTGATGTTTGAGTGGACAGACTCCCAGCATCCTGCCCAGGAGCTGGAGGTGCTTCTCAGCTCGCTGTGCATGCCCTCCCGGGGGCTGGCTGAAGGGAAGGAGGAGGTGGTGGGATGCTGTGTGTCCAAAGCTTCTGGAAACCATCTCTGTAAGGGCTCCTGAAACAGCTCTTGCCTTGGGCCCAGGACTTGGCCCTTTCTCAAGGCAGAGGAACATCTATTTTGCTTCCATGCTTCTTCCCAGCACCTGGAAATAAATCAGGGGCTCGTTGGACAGTGAAGGGCACAGTGAGCGATGGGTGCTCCTCGCCCTGCTCTGGGTGTTTGCACGGTGACGATGGATGCAGGGCTGGGGGGGCTGCCACCTTCCCTCTCATATGATTATTTATTTTATTCAGCTAAGGATGAAAAATATGACCAAGGAGACAGCATCCACTTGACTTCTCTTGCCCACGGCGGGAGCAATTAATCTAGCTAAGGCATTGCAGCAGACCGAGGCTGTGAGGTTGCAGAGCCCAAAGCCTGTGTGCTCCAGGTGCTGAGGATGATGCTGGACCAGCAGCTGCAAGGTGCGTTCCCCCTCCTTCTCCCTGCCTGGCCTTTGATCTGCTGCCAGGGGGCTGGTGGAGTATGGTTGCCGGTTGGGAGCTGGTTGAACCCAAGCTGGCAGAGCAGCGGGAGCCCCACCGTAACTAATGAGGTGTTTGCTGCTCGCCGGCTGGTGCAGCGGGAGGTGCTCGGCACTGCTGAGACCCTGTGCTGATAAGCCGAGCCTCCTGGAGACGGAGCAGCTTCCCTCTGCCTTGGGGTCTGTCGCCTGCTCCCCCCGTCTCTAACAGCATCTCTCCTCCCAGCGCCACTTGAACCTCCTCCGTAGCATGACGAACCCGCGAGGTCTGGTCCCACCAACAAGCAGGGTGAAGTGAGAGCAGATCTGACTGCTCGTGGTCTCTGCTCGGGGGTGGGAGCAGAATGGGGGTCTGCAGGGGGGGCACTGGACACCTGTATTGCTAAGGGCATGGCTGGCACTGTCATGGGGAGGGTCTGAGCCTCGCACCACGGCTCTGGCAGATGTTGGAGGAGAACCACCCCACACCCTCCTTTGGCTGTGGCTGTTTGATGCCAAAGATAACGAGCAGCTAAGAAGGACATTTTTTTCATAGTGATGCCTGTTTACTAAAGGCTGCTGAATGGGAAAGAGAACAAGGTCTACAAGGTCTTGGCCTCCCCGCCTGGGAGCATGACCTTTCTGTCCCTCGGACGCGTGTCACCAGCCGGGTGTCTGAGCCACGAGACACCAGGGAAGATGCTGTCTCTGTGGCTCTGGGTGTGAGAAGCCACAAAGGGTGGGCGAAGTGGCGCAGGCTGCGTTGATGGGATGGGTGTCTGCCTCTCGCCTGTTATTTATTATGCCATAAAAATCCAAGGTAATGTACATCAATAAAGGCTGTGAAGGGTTCCGCGCGTGTCAGCCGTGCGTGTGTGATGGAGCAGACACTCTTTCAAGACAAAGGGTTCTGCAAGCAGAGGCTGGTGTGATTGATGGGGCAGCCTTCAGCTGCCAGTGCCTTCAGTGGGCTGTGGCACGGAGCTGCTTCCCCAGAGCATCCCGTCACCAGGGTCCTTCTTGGCAGTGGGGTCCCACCTGTGGGGGTACCTGCTGTGAGGGGTTCTGCCAGCTCTGGGTTCAGGGGCTGTGTGTGATGATGGCTGATGCCATCCCCAAGGTCGGGTGGGATGCCTGGGGAGGCAGGGAGCACTGGCGGGCTGCTTGGTGAAGTCGAGGCTCCCACCGGCTGATTTTCCAAGGAAACAAGATGTGTGGAATGGTGCTCTGTGCATCTGACAGCTCCCAAGCCCCTTGGATGATCTCAGCCGCGTGTGACAGCAGAGCTGTCACTGATGCTGACGGGAGATGTTCCTACACGGAGATGTTCCCACATGGAGATGTTCCTGTGAAACGTGCAGCCAGGTGGGAGAGGGTGAGGGTGAGCATCACCATGGAGGGACACGCCAGCATGTGTGGCCCACTCGTGGGTGACAGCTTTGGCAGGCGGTGACAACTTAGACGTCAAACTTGGGTGAACCGGGAGACATAAATCCCCGCATTTGGGATTAGTGCAGGTAATTTGTTTCAAAGACAGTTAAGTCCCTTTCCTGTAGGTGCCTGTTTGTCACAGGAGATATTCCTCATCTCCAGGAGAGTTACTCCAGTTGAACAGATCCAGTCCTCTCTGGGGACACAGTCTCTGCTGTTGGTAATCGCTGGGTTTGGGGAATTTTTCATCCCTAATACTTGTGGGTGATTGCTTCCTCCTCCTCCTCCCTTTTGTCTTTCTGCAGCATCACAGGGTTGGGAAGGACCATCTGCTAATTTGATTAATGGCCCTTTTCTGAAAAAGTAACAGAGACAAATGTCCTCCTGAACATGGCAAAGAGAAATGGAGAAACAGGCTGGCTAATTTTCAGCCATTATTTTGGAACCCAAACTCCTTGCCAGTATCAATTTAGCTATTATTTCAAAAACTAATTAATCTTCACTCAGGCAGCTCCAAGGGACCCGTGTTTAGATAATTAACAGCCCATGGATTATGAAAAGTCTTGCTTTCGGATCCTGCTCCAGTGCTTGCCTTTGAGAACACTCCTGCTATCGTCCTGCTTACCAACTCCTTCCATCAATCCATCTTTTTTTGACAATTAAGAGCAAATAATTAGCCGTGATGGATTTTGCTTGCATTCCTGCAGCTCAGTTCCATTTTTTTTGGTCTTTAAATGTTCTTCAGTGGGGCAGATTTTTTTTTGGTTGCTTTGCAGTCATTACAGCTAGGCAGGGCAAGTCACTGCTATCACTGGGAGGATCTAGAGAGAGGTTTTATTTGACTGCCCGAGGAGCTTGGTGATAAGGTATGACAAAGGAGATCCTAGAAAGATAAGGGATGGGATTTTTCTCCTCCCTTCTCCAGCCTCGCACAGTGACATGTGAACTCACTGCCCTTGTTGCTGTGCTGGGGCAGGGTGAGCCTCCCCGCATGGTGAGTCTCATCCTGATGTCTCACCACCGCAGCTTTGATCCTCTTGACACACTGGCTGGCGAGATGTTCTGGAGCCATCAGGGCTGGGGGTTGGGGGGAGCTAAGTGAAGGTGATGGGGTGGCACAGACCCTCAGGCAGTGGTGTGTCCCTGCAGAGCCCCAGCAGCTCCTGTCCATGCCCTGTGTCCTTGCCAGCCATGGGGAGGTGGATTTGGGCTGGCAGAGTGATGCTGTGCCGAATGGATTTGAACGGCAGCCACAGACGAGAGCGCTCTGCCCGCTGCATCTACCCAGCACCACAATTCTTCATTAAGCAGCCTGGAGTTTGCTCTCTCTTCTTCTGCAAAGGAGCTGGAGAGGAGATGAGCTTGGTCTTTCAACCCTTTTTATTGATGATTTGTAGATTTGCTTTTTTTAAAAAAAAATTAACTTGGGGCCAGACTCTCCTTAATTTGAGGTTGGCTCTACCTGGCCGAGGGCTAGGAGAGCACCGAGGACTTAGTGTGGCTTGGACCAGGGACCTCAGGTGCTGACACGGGGAGGGGGCAACCTGGAAGCAAAGCAGCTCTGGGCTCCTGCTCTTCTTAGATCTGGCTGAGCCTGAGGCACAGGAGTTGCTCTGGAGAAGTAGCACTTTAGTACCTTGAAGGAAACAATGGAACCTTCCCTCTGCTCTGCTTTCCTCCAAGAGGGGAAGGACACTCAGAAAAGAGATGGTGATAACTCCCTGCAATGTTAAATGGGAATTGGAGAGGTGGCTCAAACTGGTACCAGCACGGGCAGTACAGGGCAGAAATGGAGTCAGGGGCAGACAGGAGAGACACAAAATAAATCCTTGCAAGTCCTTCCCATGTGTGACATGAGCTGGGCTGTGCTGCAAATGCATTCCAGGCACTGGAGGACACGCTCAAACTCAGCTTGATGTAGAGCAGCTCTCAGTTTTCCACCAATCGTGCAATGGGTTTTAGCTCCTCAAGTGTTAGTGATTTCTTAAATGTAGGATTACTTGCAATGTTTGTGGGTGTGCAAAGAGCCAGTGTTTCCCTCTCCTAACAGGACTCTGAGCTGTGTTTCCTGGGATGCTGAGCTATTGATGGACTGCTCTTGGTGTCCTTGAGAAACCTGGTGCTGTCCCCATGGCAGCACAGGAAGATTTCCAACCAAACCTCCCTATTTGGGAGGAAGCAAAGATTTTAGACCCTCCCATCCTGTGGTGCCTACAAGTTGAATGGGAGATGGATGTGGCCGTGGTTGCTCACCTTTGGGCTCTCCAGAGCTGATGAATGTATGGAAGAGTCCTGCAAGCCTAGCTGGGCAGGAGAGGACCTGTGGTCATCACTAGTACCATTGCTGAGACCAAATCCTGGCCTGAGTAGGCTTCAGTGCGAGTTTTGCCTTCTGAAGCAGGATTTGTATGCGTGTCTTGTTTTCCTTTGCTGCCTGGCAGGGTTTGCCCACCCAGGTATGTCCAGAGGGGTGGGATGGAGTGGGGAGCAGGAAACCCCCACCTGGAGCCAAGGCCCACACAACCACACCATGACCAAGAGGGGGCCCCGGCATGTCTTCAGGAATTCTGTAGTTTCTATCAATATTCCTTCAATTTTGGAGGGCAGAAAGATGAGGAGAGAAAATGCTTCGCGTTATGAGGACGGGGTTTAAGAGCACCTTCCCCGGCTGGGGGAGAGTGAGAGGCCAACCCCTGTCTTGTCTCTGGGCTGGGGTGGCATAAAGAGATTCATCAGGTTACCCTGGCTGTAAATAGCCAGGCGTGTGTTCAGGCTGAAGCAGAAATACTTCCTGATGAGCTGCTTACTTTTTCAAACAGATGATGTTTGCGTCCGATAAATCTCTGCAGGCAGAACTCCCTGGTCGAGCAGTTTGACTCCTAATTAAATATTTACGGAGATGGCACCTCGCCCTGCCTCAAGAAATATTGTCCTTTCACCTCTGCATGGCTCTCGCCTCCCTTGCAATGCCGCAGTTTAAGGAGAGCCATTTAAAGCCTCAGCTCCAATAAAAGGTAGAAAAGTGTTTCTCCTGCCACCTTTCCAATCTCTCTCCATTTTCCCTCTCCTGTGAATAAAGTTTGCTGGAGGCCCTGGAGCTCCGGCTTCTTAGAAAGCTTTCGCAGGAGGGCTAGAAATCTCCCTGTCAGGTAGGATGCTATCTCCTTTCCACAGCAGTCAGAGAGAACAGCTCTCCGGGGAGGCAGCAGGAGCAGCACAGCTCCCCCGGGCCAGGAGAGCGGCCAGGCTGACGGGAATGTCCCCTCTCCATCTGCGGGCGCTGAGGGAGAGATGGAGAGGGCAGGCAGGGGGAGCGGGTTGGGCTGAGGGGTCATCAGTCACGTCAGGGTGGCTGTTTGGGGTTGGCTGCATCATTGGGACAGTTGAGCTGCTGGGAAAAAGGGGGCTTTGGTTTGTCCTAGTTTTTGATGATGTGCTACAATATACTTTTTTGGGTGGACTGGGCATCTTCAGGGGAAGGGGGAAAAAGTGGTCTCTGGTTTGAGCTGATCTTGAATCGAAGCAGAACCACAATGAAGCTGCTGTGGGGTCCCCCGTGTTGAAGCTCTCATGGAGTCCTCGCATCAGCCAGAGCCTGCGTGTCCTGAGGCACAGCCCGAGGGCTGCCAGGGCAAGGGACCCAGGGTCACCCACCACCCTCCTCCCGCCGCAGGCAGCAGCAGCAGCAGCCACCTCTGGGATGATGCTGTGCAGGGTAGAAAGGGCTGGACCACCCGGTTGCCATGGGGATCTGCCTGCATCTGCTCACTGCTGCAGCTCCTGGATGGGTGTCCCTCGCCTCCACCCATCCCCCCACTGTCAGCCATCAATCTGCCCAGCCAGCACAAAGCTGCCCCAGACCATGCTCCTGCCTAATCCTGCCCTGGAGCCCACAGCCTGGCAGACACCACCTGCAAACCAAGGGCTTTCCCCCATCCTCCTGCTTCTCGGGGTTCCTTTGAGTTAGACAAGAATCAGAATCGGTGGTTTCAGACCCCCTGCACCCCCTCGTGTGTGTGTCCCCCCCNTCCGCTTCCAACCCTGCCCTGGGTTTATCTCCTCCCAATTAAATAAGCGCAGATAGTGGGTTTAATAAGGCCCTGCCTATGAAAGATTACTAACGATTTCATTTCCAGCATGCCGTGAATTGTGAGGCAGCCCGCANTTCCAGTCTTCCGGGCCGCCCCAGGCTCGGGGCTGTGCTGAAAAACCTCCCCTGGAGGGGTTGTAGGGGAGAAGGGCACCAACCTCATCTACAGTCCCTGCTTGAAATCATCCGAGTTTTCCTTGCTTGGGGCAAACCTGGGGCACATGGGTGGGTTTGGTCTTAAGGCTGGTCAAGGATTTGGTGCCTCCTCATCCCATCCCTGCTGGAAAGTAAGGAGCAGCCTCACCTTTGCACTGGGGTCCTGTCCCACCTCTCCTTGGGTTTCTTTTGTTATAAACTATTATTATTATTACTACGTTTATATTCGTCGTTTCTTGGTTTAAATCTTTCAGCCTGATAAAGGACGACAGCCCTTCTCGAGTGCCTGGGATGGCATAAATAATTCCAGTGCTGAGAGAGAGATTTACAGTGATATAAATGTCAGGAGTGAGCCCAGTTTGTATTAATGGCCTTATTAGTTATGTTGCTGTAAAATACTGATACTCCAGTTGTTAAGCAGCCATGGTTTTGCTCTGCAGCATTAATTCAATAAATTGGGGCTTTTTGATATAAATCTTAAAGTCTGCTGAACCCCATTAGAAAATCCTTCATGATATGTCAGATATCTTCAAACGGTGTTGACTGAGATAGAGCTGGGAATAAAAACGCTCCTTGGTGTGCGAGGGTGCAGCAAAGCCGGTGAGTCCCGCATCTCCACGCCTGGGCTGCAGCTGGCTGGCTGCATTCCCCCCATGGGATGGGGATGCTCTGGGACCTGGGAGTCTTGGAGGCCCTTGGAGGTCTCCTGGCCAGGCAGGGATGTGAGGTGGGCTTGGGTTTCTCAGCTACTGGCTACAGAAACCACACCTCAACCTGTATCCCTGAGGTCAGGTGTGGACATCTCTCATCAGCCAGAAGTTGATTTGGCTCCATCCCCAACCTCCAGTTCTCCAAGGCTCTGAGAGCAGGTTACAGCCTGGCTCTGGTCTCTGGAGGAGAGGGAAAGCGGGAGAAGACCAGTGCTTGGCTGGTGCTGGGAGGATGACACTGTGTCTAGAGGGAGAAGATGCCCATAGCGCTGCTTTCACCTTTCTCTGTCCCCTCCCCTGCAGTGTCCCCATCACCACCTCTCTTCTTTGCTGTCACCTCATTCAGCACATTAGCCCAGAGGTGACCAGGGACATCTCTCCTTGGCTGACCCATGCCCCCTGAAGTGTCCATTCTTACCCTACCTCTCACTGGGCTCCCATCCTCCTCCCAGCCCCACGCTGCTGTAAGAGGTGCCACCCCTGTCCCTGTCACATCTGACCCATCCCCTTGTGCGGGAGCCGCTGCTCTTGCTGTGGCTCTTCTGCAACTCTGTGCTTCCCACCAGCGATCTGCCAGGTGCATGGGGAAGGTGGGAGGAAGCACCATGATAATTGAAAATAAATGATGCATTATACAAAATAAATGTCCTGGTGCAGCCGGCTTGCTGTGGCTGATTATTTATTTATTTTTCTTCCTAGTATTTGGGAAAAGGAGGGTTGGAAGTAAAAGAAGAGCACCCCTGGCAGGTGAGGCTTTGAGGCTTTGACCCATGACTTGAGGATTACCCTGCAGCCTGCAGTGACGGTCACTGGAGTGGGACATCTTTGCCAGATGGGAGTCCAGAGCAAGAAAGACAGCAGTTCTGGGCTGTGCTGGAGGTTCATGGGCTCAGTGCCCAGCCATGATGCGTACAAACAGGAAAAAGACATCCCAGGGAGCCTCCAGAGCCTCTTCTCTGCTTGCTACTGTTTGCATTTGAGGATGTCCCAGGTCTGATGTGGTGTCCCTGTGTGTAATGGCCATCCTCAGGCTACGCACGTAGCTTCTCTGCTGAGCATCCTGCCCCAGGACCTGTCCATCAGCTCTGTGCCACCCATCACCTGTCCTCTGCAGGGTCAGCCACGCATTGCCTTGGTGGGCTCCTGGATTGGCCAACAGCGACCAGAACTTTGCTGCTCCCCTGACCGAGCACATGTGTGTGAACACATGTAAAGTGAACGGACCCTCTGCCTGAGAGTTTGAAATGTTCCTCTGGCGAGGATTAATTCCTGACACTGCTATTTGTTATGGGAAGAGCCTGCATTTTCCTGGGAGATGTTGGATTTAACTGCGAACATGAAGCTTTCTCCAGCCTTGGATCCTCCACATCACCAACTGACCGTGTCACGGTTCTCATGCCTTGATAAGACTTATCCTGGATTATTACTTAGCTGCTAATTAATCTTGAGAGTGATGTGAAGGCTTTGAACTGCTGTTTGAAGATTGAGTGGATGATTTCTGCTCTTGTCAAAGAAAGAGGGATTTGGAGGTAAGATTCCAGCTCTGAATGATGGGCCATTGCTTTTTCTGGGCAGGTGGGACCAGCTTCTGCCTCCTTTTCCTGCCAGTGCCTGTGGGGCCCCTGTGAGACAAATGCCACCAGAAATAGGAAGGAAGTGGTGCTTGGGAGGGATGATAGCTGAGATATTGTCCAACTGGGGACTGGATACTCCGTGTCCAAACAGTCGGATGCCAATGGGAGTCCCTACATGAAGTTTGGAGTTAACAGCCCGGCCCTCCTCTTCTCCCACAGCTGTTTTCCCCCAGTGTATCACGTTCATGTGCAGACACAGCGCTGAGCGACGGCTCAGACGGCTCATTCGTCAGCGCTAGTGATGGCCACACGGTGTCTGGTGGAGCTGTGACGCTGAGGTCCTGACTACTGGCACTTCCCCAGCCGGGGACATTTTGCAGACAAGTGACGTCCCCAAAAACTGGGAAGAAACCACATCCCCCTGGGAGGTGAAGCCCATGGAAGATGCTCTTTTTCCATGCCGGCCTTTCGCCTCTGGCTATGGGCCACACGGTGAGCTACGGGTAGCCCCTGTTGAACCTGCATCTTGTTAAAATACATTTTATCCTTCTCCCTGCTTGCTGGGATCAGGGGTGGCTCCGTGGAGGGCGGGTGGGTTTGTCTGTTGCTGGATTGATTTGGCAAAGGCTGGGGATGAAGGCCGTGCAGCCTCCAGCTGAGGCTGTAGAGGTTTTTTAGACTTGCGTTTCCCCAAATCGTGTCCATCATGGGGTGAAGTGATGGCACCATCAACCAGGAGCAGCTCGAAGCTGGAGAGGGTTGACGCAGGGGCTGAGCATCGATCGCTGGCTGCTGCGTGAGCCCCGACCAAAACCCCACTGGTGTCAGGAGGCAGCTCCATCCTTCCCAGCTTCCGAATGTTGGGCTGGGAAGAAAAACCATCCTGTTCAGAAAATAATCATTTGACATCATGCCATTAGACTTCAGAAGCCCATCACCACCAGTACCAACCCCCAGCTGAAAGCCTGGTAGACCTCAGGGCATTCTGGTTTTAATCTGACCTGGGTTCGTGATGTTCTGAAGATGGCATAGTCTGCTGCCTGGGGAGGTGGGGAAGGGGAGGGGAGGTAAAACTTCTCTCCCTCACCCTCCACCGCTCCCCTGCCATGGCTCTACCTCTCCAGAAGCTGGATTCAAGTAACAATTCACTTTGTTATTAATTTCTTTTACAGTGAGCTTTTATAAAGTGCTTGGGAATGGGGGCTTATGTCACAGAGACACTTTCCAGCCCAGCAGCTGTAATATTTAGGTGCTGTTTAAATAGCCAGCTCATCTAAAAGTAATAGGCAAAGTGCTGAAAGCCAGCCAGAGCAGCGAAGTGGTGAGCGCCTGTGGGAATAAGCTCTATGGAGAGGACTTTGGGGAGCAGGACTTCTTCTCCAGCAGCTGCCTAGATGGGATTGGGGATGGAATTGCCTCCCTCTTGCACCCCCTCGGGGCTCTGCTGCCCCAGGGACTTGGTGTGCCCCTGGGATGGTCCAGCTCACCAACACTGGATGGGGCTTGGAGCAACCTACTCTAGTAGGAGGTGTCCCTGCCCATGGCAGGGGCTTGGAACTCGATGATCTTTAAGGTCCCTTCCAACTCTAACCATTCTGTGATTCTATGATCTCAGAGGTCTCTTCCAACCATGAAAATTCTGTGATTCATTGCGGTGTTTGGGATCCCAGGTGCCCTCCATGTGCAGCCAGGGCCCCCAGTGGCTGTACCACAGCCCCGCCTGGATGCAGCCCTGAGGGATGTGCTCTGGGCAACCCTGCTTCAGCAGGGGAGTGGGACGGGATGATCTCTGGAGGTCCCTGCCAACTCAGACAATTCCCTGATTCTGTAATCAGCAGGTAATTGCTGGGTGGCCATGACCCATGGGTGTCCTTTCACCAGGTGACCTGCCTTAGTGAAACTAGGTTCCTCAATGCTCCTGCTTGCTGGAGGAGGAACAGACCCCTGCAATGGTCCTTCCTTGGCCACGTGTCCCCTGTGCCTGCAGTCCCCAGGGGAGCTCCCATGCAGCTCAGGAGCCATGAGGCTACCTCCTGAGCTGGAGGAAGGCCAGCAGAGGGGTCAAGCAGCCTGGGGAGACCCTGGGTGGGGATGCTGAGGGTACCCTGAGGTGCCACCATCACCCCTTGGCCCATCCTGCCATGGCACATGGTGGCTCTGGGAAAACAGATGCAGTGGGACCCTTCACGTGGGTCTTACTTGCTTTTAATCTGGTAGCTAAATTATATTCTTCCCAAATGTAATAAATGAGAGGTTTAATCAAACCCAGCCAGGCAGCACTGATGGAACTTGGTGGTGGAGGAAAATATTGCATGTTTGCTTGTTTGTTTATCTCCCCCTCCACTCCCCTGGAGATGTCCCAGCTTTCATGGGGTTTTCTTGT
Source organism: Thinocorus orbignyianus (assembly GCA_013400375.1). NCBI lineage: Eukaryota > Metazoa > Chordata > Aves > Ciconiiformes > Thinocoridae > Thinocorus > Thinocorus orbignyianus. Next base: position 277,518 of record VXBW01002231.1, read on the forward strand.
GCTCAGTAGCACGCGTAGGGAGAGCTCCGGGTCCACCTGCTCCCAGCCCCTCTCCTTGGCCAGGTGGCAATGGTGGGACCATCCTCCTGCTACACCTCTCCTCAAGCCCTTTCTTTTCAGGAAGAGGGTCTCACTTGGAACCCCCATCCCAAGAGCTGATGTTGGGTTCAAGCCCTCTACCCCAGGTTTCTGCTCACCCACAACAGCATCGGGATCTGGTCTCATGGCATCTCCAGGTCTTTCCTCTGTAGAGGGAAAGCTGAGCACATCCCTAGGCTGGAAAGAGCCCCGGGCGAGGGTGTGAGTGGGGATAAAGCCACAGGGCTTTACCGGCTGTGAATTAGGGGGAGCAAAGCACCCCATGACATCCAGCTGGTGGATGTGACCGCACGGGATGCTGGAACTGGGAACCAAGGGGAGAATCCACATTTCTCCCACACATCAGAGCTCTCGAAACCCAGCAGATCCCGGCGTGAGCCCAGCTGGTCCCAGGGATGCGGCTCTGCTGCCGCCTTTCTCCAGATGGCTTTCCTCAATCGAGGCTTTTCCAGAAATAGCTTGTGTACGCCGAGCAGCCGGCTCTGTAAATAGCTTATCTCCCAAAACGGAGGAGGCACTGCAGTTGGAGCATTGTCCCCCGTGTCCCTTCCGCTCTCCTGGGTACCTTGGCACCTGCTCCAGTGTGTGGAAACCCTCCTCTTCCCCCAGGACACCTCTGCTGGCTGGGAAACGGGAATGTGCCGAGCTTTTCTGTGTATGGTGGCATGCTCAGCCGTGTGTGTCCCACATTCCCGCAGGGAAGGATGGCTGGTGGCTTCCAGAAGAAGGGCAGGTAGCCCAGGGGACATGGCACATGGCCCTGCTGCCACAGTGGCCAGGCACTGCTGTCTCCACCCTGCCTCATGTCCCTTCTCATGTGTTTATTATGCCAGTGTAATGGGAGAGAATGCCATTTTTGTTATGTAGGTTTAACTGATTTATTAATAGTCTGTAATGCCAGTAATAGCTCATCTATAAATCTGCTTCTCAAGAATTTATAGGGCAAATATTCCAGCGCCAGATTAAAGACACAACTCATAAACACCCGCAAGCACCAGCCTGGCGGCTTCAGCAGCAGGAGATAGTTCTCCCGGGGGGAAGGAAGAGGCGGTGAGCTCACTCCTGTGGCTTCCACCCGGATCCTCAAAAATCTTTGGAAGTGAGTTATTTAAGGGACTGTCCCCTCCAGCCAGGAGATGGCTTTGGCCTCCTGATCCATGCTGTGCAGGCACTGGGCTGGGGCGGTGGGTGTCACCACCATACAGATGCCAAAGTGCTGCTCCCATCCCCCCAGCACCCTCCCCCAGGGATCCCCGCAATCTGCCAGCGCCTCGTCCCCAGCCCAGGGTGACAGTATTTACAATGAAGTGCGCTGAGTGTAATTGCTAATCAGATACAGGCAATCAATTCATCCCCATGCCGCCGCCTCGGGGAGGGGCCACCTTCTCCTCCTGAAGGTGACTCCTGCAGGAATCCAGACTTAAAAATAATCATCAGAAGTTCATTAAATTAGCATCAGGTTCATTTGCACTCAGCGGGAAGGGGGGGACAAGGCAGAGAGTGTCTGTGCCGACCTCCCCTGCCCTCGGTCCTGGGGTGTCCACAGGAGATGCCACCAGTGGGATGAGGTGTGGAGCCCTGCCCTGATTGACACCCCCTGTCCCGGGGCTGCTGCAGCCATGAGTCAGCAGTGAGGTACATTTAAAAGCAAAACACTGTTATCCTTCATTAAAAGCTCTGTCATCACCTGAATGGCACAGGAAAGAGTTATTATGCCATTATGCTCCCAGTGACACACAGCTCCCCCAGCCCCCTGTGGGACGGTGGCGTGTGGCCGGGGTGGAGGTGGCCAACATCTGATTGACCCTCAGCAGTGGCTTCTGAGGAGGGAGGGGAGGCACGAGGGAGCCAGGCCAGGGGGGTACCAGGGTGTCACGGCACAGGGTGGATGCTGCCAGCATGGCTGGGATGGGCACCATGTGTACTGGGGATGCTCAAGGATGGGCTCAGCCCTAGAGCAGATGAGAGCTGCAGGGGCTTTGTGGACTGACAATTCTTTATTCCCAAAGACCAACAAAGATGGAGGAGCCCAGGTGATATTTCTGGCAGGGGGGTTCCCTCCTTGGGACCAAGCACAGGCAGGATGGTGATGGCTGGGATGAGGTTGTGGCCACGTCCCCCAGCTGCCCCATGCCCCCCAGAACCCACCAAAGATACAGAATCAATCACAGAATTTTCATGGCTGGAAGGGACCTCTGAGATCATCAAGTCCAACCATACACACAAAAAAAACCCCAAAACAAAATAAACAAAACACACCCCAAAAAGCTGAACCCCACAAAACAAATCACCCAACTCAACAATCTCAGCCACTAGAGCACACCCTGAAGTGCCACATGCGGGGGTGGCTACAAAGAAATCACCCCATAGCATCACTCCCTGCTCGTCACCCCCAAGTCGCGCAGGGGGAAAATGTTTCTGTGAGCCCACAGGATCCAACCCCTGCCCTCCTCAAAAAATCCGAGCAAGAGCAGAGCTGGTGTTTCACATAACACTCAGCAGTTCCCCATCACCAAGATCCAGAGATGCTGTTTCCCTCTCGGTGGAGGAGGCGAGCGAGGCAGAACAGCTTTTGTAGTGGCGGGGTGTTGATTCATGGCTCGTAATTTAATTAAGAGAGAGATGAGATCAAAAGGGGACTGTATTAAAAAATAAATCAGGTAGAGGGAGTGGAGTTCCTTCCTTTAATTACGTCGTGGATTTGTAACAGAGAGAGACTCCATCAATCACAAAGGAAAGAAAAGGTGTCAAGTGGAGAGGAACCTTCCCTGGGTTAATTACCGCTAACGGAGGAGGAGATTATTGGGCTGGGTGTCAGAAAGCCAATACTTCCCTGGCAGCCGCTCCAGCAGGGGTGGGTGGCACAAAACCTCTTCAGTGTTCAACACAGTGAAGCCAGAGGTGCCCGGTGGGTGCAGGCCAGGAGATGCTGGTGACGGCAGGCAGCCATGTGGGGAGGGCTGGGGGCTGCTGGGGCAGAGGGCACACAGCTGGGTCTGGGGATGGCCATGGGCCGGGGTGGTGAGCTTTGAGAGCTGTGCCCTCAGCAGCACCAGCAGGGACCGGGGCCAGGCTGACAACAGCCCAATTTGTGGAATAATTAATTCTCTTTTGATCATCTGTTGTGTAAATCATCAGTGGCCAGGAGTTAATCACGCATGTGAAATGAATCCTTCTCCTACCTAATGAGTGCTGAATCGTGACCAGCATCTGTTTACTCCAGACACTTTCATCTTCTTGACAGTCTGAACAATTAATTGTTTCCAATAATTTCCTTTTTATTCTATAAAAGAAAAATAAATAATAATCTGAGAACAAGCAGCCTTCTACTGCACTCCTGCTTCCAGCGTTGTGCCCTTAATCTTTGTTTTTTCAGTCTTAAGCAAGGTTTTGTTTTTCGGGAGCGAGGTGAGGGCTCTGCGTGGTGACTGAGCCCGGGGAGGAGCGAGGTCTCTGCTCTCCTGAGGAGGAGGATGATGCTGGCGGCAGGGCTGCCTCCGTGCCGGCCGGGTTGGAGGCTGGGCTTTTCACACTTAGCAGCGAATAACGAGCCTGTTTGAAGCAGCTTCCACCTGCCATTTACCTGGAGCAAACTGCAATTAAGCCACTGGTTGTGCCAACAATGCAATGTTGTAATTGGATTAATTAGAGAAGAGCTAGCGGCCGCCTTGGGGAGGTCTGTCTCTGGCTGCATCCTCCTCCAGCAGTGGGAGCAGTGCTCGTTGGGGGCTGGATGGCATCACTGGGAGATGCCAGGGCCAGCCCAGCTTCCCCAGGGCTAGCAGTTGCCCAGCAGTGGGCACTGAGGCTTGATGATGGTTGATGGAAATGACCTGCCCACTAATTGGAGTTTATGAGGCATGGCCTGGTTAATGGGTGCTCATAAGAGGCAGCAGGAACAGAGGGGATGGTGGATGGGTGAGCAGGTGGGCTTGCTCTGCTACCAGCTGAGGGGCTTGGGCAGGCTGGGTCCTGAAAGGGACCCGATGGTGAAGAACTGGGTGGGTGTTTTGGCAGGCAGTGGTAGAGGGTTGTCTATCCCATCGGCTGCTTGATGGGCAACAGATGATGCCCACCAGCCCTCGGTCACCCCTGCTCCTCATTTTGGGGAGAAGCAGGGAGGGGAGTGCGTGAAGGAACCTGTCCCCCAACCTGGGTTTGTGTTCTGGGGCCAGATCCTGCCCTGCTGCCTGGGGTCTCTGCTGTCCATTTGGTGCCCTGACTGCCCTTAGGAAACACCCATTAAAATACATATATATGTGTGTGTATGTGCAGGCATTAAAAAAGCTTTTTGGGGACTCTACACCAAGCCTGCTGTCCCTCTGGCTGGAGGAAAGGTGGGGAGAGGCAGGGGATCTGCAGGGATGGGGTGCCCCTGTGGGCATAGCCACAGGCTGTGGGAAGATGCCAGCCCAGCTCTTCCTGAGTTAAATTCGGTCTAACCTGCCTCAGCTGGAAAAGAGGGGCCACAGGGGATTTATTGCAATTGCATAAATTAAATTTAAAAAAAAGAAAAAGCCCTTGGAAAGCCAGCAGGTCCCCACGCAGGGGCTGTGGGAGCTGCTGAGCTGGCTCCTGGTGCCAAACACCAACCTGAAGCTCTTTTGAAGCCCTCTGAGCTTTCCTTGCTGGAGCAAATCCTATGCCCATCACCAGGTAACCAAGACAACTAAAAACCTAACCCCAAACTACTGAGAACACGTTCTGCACCCTAAGCCATGCAAACCACATGGGACCTCAGGCGGTGGGACACCTGTGCTGACTTTGGACTCCATCTCTGCTGAAGGGAGCCAGTCAGGAGTTCTGTGGCCACCAGCCCCACTCAAGAGGCTACAAAGTTGAGGCCAGTGGGCACGGCCAGCTTTTAGGTACTTTATGGACCTGTTGGAGTGAGTCCAGAGGAGGCTACGAAGATGGTCTGAGGGCTGGAGCCTCTCTGGTGTGAGGACAGGTTGAGAGAGTTGTGGGGGTTCAGCCTGGAGAAGGCTCCGGGGAGACCTTAGAGCCCCTTCCAGTCCCTAAAGGGGTTCCAGGAAAGCTAGGGAGGGGAGCCATAGGATGAGGGGGAAGGGTTCGACACTGAAAGAGAGTAGGTTTAGATCAGATATTAGGAAGAACTTCTTTGGTGTGAGGGTGGTGAGGCACTGGAACAGGTTGCCCAGAGAAGCTGTGGCTGCCCCATCCCTGGAGGGGTTCAAGGCCAGGCTGGATGGGGCTTGGAGCAACCTGGTTTGGTGGGAGGTGTCCCTGCCCAGGGCAGGGAGATGGGATGGCACTGGATGATCTTTAAGGTCCCTTCCAACCCAAACTGCTCTATGAGTCTGTGATTTATTCCTTCCTTTAGCCACAAGGAAAAACAAAATCCCACCAGCTTCTCCATTCTCCAGAAAAATCAAGTGTTTTTTTTTTTCTCAGTTGAATTGGCTTCCCCAGCAGGCAGCTGGGTTGAGCAGCAGCTTCAGCAAGATGTGGATTGCAGGTTGTAAATGGGGTCTGAAGAAACGCACTGGGAAACCCATCGCAGCTCCCGTGAGTGGGATTGGGAGTCCCCAGCCGAGTGGGAAGGTTTGCCACAACCCTGGCCTCATCCCAGCTCCTGACCAGCAGCCAACAGGGACAAGGACATCTTGGAGAGCCGGGGACCTGCAGATGTCCTCGAGTGCTATGGAGCCTGTGGGTGGCCTGGAGCCCTTGCATCACCCCAGCTGTCAAATCCAGCCGTCCTCAGGGACCCGCAGTGACCTTTCGGTGAGCACCAGGAGCCGGGGGCTCTTGATGCTGTGTGCCAACCAGCTCAAACGGTGATGGCAAGGTCAGGGAGATTTGGGGCTCCTGGACACGTCCCTTGTCACATCAGTTCCCACGGTGTACTTGGCTGTAATTTAGCCGGGTTTAATTGGTGCTTAAATTAGCCACAAATGGAACACTGCTGCAGCTGCGGCTGTGTTCGAAAATATATAAAATTACAACACAGTAAAACATTTTCACATTTCATTAGTGTGTCTTAATGGGAAGTGTCTGCTCCCCAAACTCCCTGTTTGTTCTCCAGAGCTGTAAAAGTTTACACATTAGCAGTTGTGCTGCCCATTAATGTTGCAAAATGCTCCATGTGTTTTGCAGGGGCAGCGCTGTGCCACAGGGATGGGAAGCCTAAAATTTTGGGGACTGGGTGCTCTCCTGGGGCACCTACAAGTGAGTGCTGGGAAGGAGCCCAGCAGGAGCATCCTGCATCCCAGGGGGGAGCACGAGAACCCCTTTCCCGGCGCTGTGCTGACTGTCCCCCCAGCTTTATCAAAGCTCCGGTTTTCTCCCGAGGAGGGTAATGCCTCCCATCCAAATCGGGAAGCTTTTTCAGCCAAAGTAGCTTTTTAGCAGAAGCCTATTTAACGCTTAGGCTGACGCCCTCAAGTGCTTTATTTTATAGTATTTTTGTACCTCTCCATTATAAGTAATAGTCTATAAAAGCCAGAATGCAGCACTTTGCTCCCTCCTGCTCCGTTCCCCCGTGGCGCAGGCAGCCCTGCGTGGCAGGGACCGAGGAGGCAGAACAGGTCTCCCCTGCCCACGGCTGCTGCGACCCCAGTGTGATAACCCAGAGGAGGAGGGAGGGGGGGAAATCCAGAGAAAAAAACTCAATGAGCAGTGACTGCCCAAAGTCAAACCGCTCGTCCCATCAGCATACCCCAGGCAGGTTCAATGGTTGTGGGTTTATGGCCAGCTCTGGGCTTCTCAGGCAATATCTTACTTGTCCCTGGTGGGCTTGGGATGAGGGGGGGGATCATGGTGTTTTGAGGTCTGGGCCCAAGGCTGAAAGGGTGGGGATTGTAGCTCGTCTCTCTCGCACATTGTCTGGGTCTCAGCTCCCCTGGGGATGGCCAAGGAAAGGTGAGGGCTGTTGAGCTCAGTGACTTTTTAAAGCTTGAACAGTTTGGGGAGGAGATGAAACCTCCTCCTGCCCCTGGTTTGGCTCACGCTCAACGCAGTGAGGTGCAGCCAGGCATGAGGGGAGGCCAGAGGAGGGGTGTGTGCCCTGGAGTGAGCTGGGAATGGGCACTTGGGAACAAGTGCCAGCCTGGAGGAGGACGTGCATCCTGAGTCCAATACATCCCACTCTGCCCAAGCTAGAGGCAAAAGCCAGGCACCTTCCAGTTCTACATCCCGAACCTAGACTGAGCATCCTCCAACTCCTGTCAGACCCGAGCTGGAGGCTGGGACCCAACCGAACTGCCTCCGCTTCATTAGCTAGTAATTACCCCAACAGGCAACAGTGCTATTTGCATGACTGGAGGCTGCTAATTGCCAGCCAGGCAATGAAGAGGAGGGCAGCTCCTTTGCGTTTTGCCCCCCCCATCTCCTGGATGCATCCTCGGGGCTCTGAGACCCCCCTGCCCATGGTCAGTCAGGTGCTGCCCGAGGCAGCCGCAGCCCAGCGAGGGGCTGCAAGCTGGGCCCCACCTCTCCTGCCCGGACACGTGTGGGCTGTGGGCTCTGTCCCCTCCGTCCCTCTCCGCCAGCTGCTTTTGACCTTTCGGAGGTGGCACTGGGAGAGCAGCGGCGGCTGCGCAGCTTTGCCGCATGGTCCCCAGGGGGGCAGCTGGCTGCCACTGCCGCTGCAGCTCGGAGGGGAAAAAAATTACACTTTTCTTCTCTGTCCCTCCATTCCTTTCCCACTCCGGAGTATTTTTTTAGAGCCAAGGGAAAGAAAAGGCCATGGTCTGCCTCTCCTCTACTCCTGCCCTTTCATTCCCGTCTTTCCAGCAGCTGCAAACGGCTTTGCCTGCAAATGCTCACACTGTGGTGTCCCTGCGCCTTTTCATCTCACGCTGCCTAAATATTAGGGCTGGGCAGTTCTGGGAGGTAAGCAAGGAGGAAAAAAGTGCTTTTGCTGGAGAAGCTGTGTGGGCAGATGAGCTGTGGATCCCTCTCCTGCTGATGGAGAAGCAAATAGCTGGGGTGGGAGACACCTGTCCTCCTGTCACCAGTGGCCTTGGGGTGGGAGATGCCTGGTCCTCCCACTGCAAGTGGCCTTGGGGAAGGGGACACAGGGGATTGGCAGGTCCTCAGCATCCATCTGGAGATGGTGGATGGTCTTAGGACTGCTGCAAGGCAGCCAGGGCATGTTTGGGGGTGTTCTGCAGCCTAGGGGGGACACCCTGTGTGACAAATCAGTGCTCGTGGGTGGGAACATGGCATCTTCTTCCTCCATCATCTCAAACCAGAGGAGCGCATCTGCATCCCCCAAATATCAGTTCCCCCCCAACATCCCAGGGTGCATTATGTCCAGCATCCCAAAACTTTCCAGCTGGGCACTGATGGATGGTCCTTGCCAGTGGTGGATGCACCCCATCACCCACAGCCTCAGTGTTCTTCAAGGAAGGCTGCAGCTCTGCTTCCAAACCTCTCCCTTATTTATCACCCAGCAGGGCACAGGGTGGAAGGGACAGAGGGAAGGGACAGGGCAGCCACTGCCACCATCCCCCACCCCAGGGACCAGCACAGCCTTGCAGCCACCCCAGGGGTGTGGGGGTTTCCTGTGGGTGAAAACAGCTCTTCCGTGGCCAGAGAAAGGAAGGACAGAAAAAAGACACCTTTGGCAAGTGCCTCGTCCTTGGATGTGCCTGGCCATGGGGACAGGAAGAGAGGGAACCCCAGGTGCTGGTCTCTACCCAGGTCTGTGCAGGCTGCAGGGCCAGTTGGGAGCCTTTCCATGCGGGAAAAGGGGCCACAAACCAGGTATTTCCCACCAGAAAGATGAAGGCTCTCACGCAGGGTCAATACGGCGCAAAACGCAGTGACCATCTTAAGGGTGCACCGGTGGTGGCACGGGAGTGCTCAGCCACCCACCACCTCCTGAGGGCTTCCATGGTGCTGCATGTTGTCCCATGCCCATTGCTGCTTCCCTGGCTCACAGCCTGCTCCATTCTGCTTTTCTTGGGAAAACCAACTGGGATCCAGCCCCACCGAACATCTCCCAGCCCCTCCACCAGGGCAGCCCCATGGCTGAACCCTCTCAGCATCCATCCGGGGCAGAGCCGTGCATCACCTTGCAGGTCCTCATCTCAGTTGCAAGTGTTATTTTAAGCAAGAAACCCTTCCTTCTCCTCTTCCTCCTCCCCCTCCCTGGACGAAGCAGGAAGACATTGCAGCAGACAGCAGCGTGGTGGAGAACCCCCCCTCCTGCCAGGCAGGGCTGGCTCAGTCAAGGGAATAATTGGTAGGTGCTTCTGAAGTGCCATGAATAGAGGGCACTCGTAGCCTTTGTTTATTGACTCTTGAGTGATAATGAATACTTCCAAAGATAATTATTGATTTTCTGCCTGTGCAGTAAACCTGTTTGGCTGGGGAATGGGTGGAGTGGCACCACACCAACGCTGCGCGGAGGTGGGAATGGGGTGGTTTGGGCAAAACCAGGCTCTTCCCACTGGGGGTACAAGCCAAATAATAATAATAATCATAAATTTAAAAAAACCCCAACATTTGTAAAAAGTATTTGTATAGCTCCATGACAAACCCAGTTTCTTCTCTCTACTGGGGGGAACAGATTAAAATTTAATCCTAGTTAAACACATTTTCTCCTGTCCCTCCCCTCGGGTACCTTCTGTGCATACACAGCTTCATCCCGCCGATCGCCCCAGCCCCAGAGCCAGTCTTCCTTGGCGGCGGCTGAACACCCCAAGCAGGTGTTCTCCCAGAGCAGGGACCACTCTTCTTTCTCAGTCAGCCCCAAAATCGAAGCCTGGGGGTGGCAGGGGCCAGGGAAATCTGTCTCTTTAAATGTGGGAGAAGATAAAGCAGGAGAAGGCAGGGCTGGGGGTTCTGAGCATCCCCACCTGCCTCTGAGCCTGGTGGATCCCTCCCAGATTTCCCTGGGGGTTTGGGGCCTGGGGGAGTTGGGGGTGGCTTTGCAGGACGATGGGGTGCTGGGTGTTCAGCAGCCTTGGGGAGAGCCCTGTCTGTAGCCCCCAACGCTGGGTGGGAGAAGCCCAGGCTCAGCCCTTTGTGTCATTTAAAAAAACCAAAAACCACCCAAACAAACTGACAAACAAATCAACAAATATATCATGGAAGAAGATCTCTCTAAGGAAGAAATTGGCTTTTCATTCTATTTTGGTGGGGGTTGTTTTGTTTGTTTGGTTTGGGGTTTTTTTTTTTGTTTGTTTGTTTTTTTGTTTTGTTTTGTTTTCTTTTATTTTCTTTTTTTTTGTTTTTTTTTTTTTTTTTTGTTGTTTGTTTGTTTTGGTTTGGTTTTTTTTGCTTTGGAGGAAATCATGCCGCAATCCTACAAGCCCCAGTTTCCCTGTTCCCTTCACAAAACCAACTCTCTCTGCTCCAGTTAATTGTGCCCGTTTGGGTGGAAGCGCTTGAACCTGACAAGAGCCCTGTGTTGTTGCCGGGGTTGTCAATAACCTGGGGTGGCATTTATTGCAGTGCCCATGGGGTGAGTAACTGACAGCTGGGTGCTGCTGGGATGGTACCCATCTCGCAGGGTAGGAGGCATCTGCTGGGGATGCTGTTCCCGTAGCATGGTCCGTGACCCACCACCCCCCCTCCCAGGGCTTGGGGCAGTAGGGGCTGCCTGTGCCCCATGGCATTGTCCCCATGGCCCCTCAGAGGGGCTCGGGGAAGCACTGGCAGCACTGTGGGCTAGTAGATACACTAGAAATGCGAGGTATTATTTCTGTTTATGATATAGTGCTTTTTCTGGGGATCCTGTAATGCTTTTTCAGGCTGTTTATTTATGAGGCAATTTATTACAACGCTGTTATTCTATAGCGGGGAAGTCTATTCCTAGGAGCCTCCGTTAACAGAGCCAATTGCTTAATTGGCTCACTGATGTCTCCACAAGGTATGCCAGGAGACAGGGTTCTTGTTGTAATGATCACAGCCTTCCTCCTGCCCACACGCCACCCGCGCTGCTAATTTAATAGTGCAAACATTTATTATTCCTTTTATTTGGTAGTTAATTTTAGGGCATTTAGAGCTGTTCCAGAGGCTTCCAGGTGGAAGGGGTGAAGTGTTCTGGGGTGCAACGAGGACCCTGTTTGCAGCTGGGGGTGGCTGGACTCATCCTCTAAAGCCCGGGTGGGATGCAGGGGCTGGTGGCTGGCAGAGTATTCGGTTAATGAGCTGCAATCAGAGGGCTGGGGCTGACCCGGCTGCAGGGCTGAGGATGCTGGCAGGGCTCCTGCTGACCCCCATCCCATGTTTGGGTCATCTGCCAAGGAAATGGAGCAAGAGCAGGGCAAATGTGCACTTACACCTGATCTCTATTTGAGTTTAATGTGCTCTGGAGGGAAACGGGCTGCTACCGAAGAGGCTGTGTGTTACGGGAATGGCTGGAAGGGCCAGAGGATTGGATTTGCTTGGGTGGGAGGCGCCTGTTCCTGCCCATCCGTGGGAGAAGGGTGATGGGGTGATTGTCTGCAACTTCCTCCCACTGGCGTTGGCCATCCCAGGACTGGTGGGTGCTGTTAGTGCCCTCCCCAGCCACACTTTTGCATCTCTCAAGCCCCTTCCTCTGCTTTTTCTGCTCTGCCCGGCTGTTTGTTGCTGGCTGCAGCAGTCCCTGGAGGGTCCCTGCTCTGACACCTCTTGCCCACGGCAAGTGTGCTGTGTGCTAGGGCTGGAGCGGAGCCGCAGCCGGCCCTTTCCCAGCCCTGCTGTGGCGCCCTCCCCTCTGGGCGGTTTCCTGGGGGCGAGCAGTTTCCTCGGGAGCATGTCTCCACCGTGCGTGAGTGTCGTCCTTCCCTATCGGGCTTTTAAGGCGATGTCTGGCAGAGCTGGCTGCGTTTCTACAAAGCCCTGCTGGACCCGTGCCCGCCGCTGTTTCCCCAGCATCCCTCCGCAGCCGCTCATGGCTCCGCAGCACAAAGCCCGGCGCTTCTGGCCCACGCGTGCCACCCAGGCTCTCCCTGCCCAGCTCTCGGCGTGGTGGGGACACAGCCTGGGGCTGTCTTGTCCCCCTGGGGAGCTGGCAGCAGAAAGTAAGAAGGGGCAGGGAAGGAGGGGTTCGGCAGCCCAGGCTGTGGGGATGAGCCTGCTGCTAATTGTGTATTTATGGCAAGGAAGCGATCAAGCTTCGCCGTGATTTTCGTTCTTTCTCGGCTCCCACTGCCTATTGTTCCCGGTTCCATTATCCCCCGTCACTTACATAAACGTATCGTGTGGGTTCCTAAGGCTCAATAGAGAGAGTCTCATTCATCCAAGGTCACCAGCTTTTGCTTGCGCTTCAAAGCATCTGGGAGAAGCAGCATTTTCTCCTGAAGTCGTTTTTATTGTACTCGGCGCAGAGGCTGAGGGAAACAGCCCTGCTGCGCTCGTGCCGCCCCAGCCCTTTCACCCCCCTCTCCACGTGCCCGTCCTGGTGGGTCAAACCCTGCCCTGCCAGGCCAGGTCTTGTTTTCTGAGCTGGCTACGACCCTGCTGCTGGGGCCAAGAAGCAACGTACCCCTGCACCACTGCCTGTTAAATGGGAAAGGATGGGGAGGGGGTAAAAAAATAAGTGGGGTTTCTTCCAAAATCTCCCCACGTGGGTCCCATAGAGAGCAATCTCTATGGCATCCTGGGTGGTTGTTTTCTGCCTTGGCAGAGCCGGGTGCTCTGGGCTCTCCCTCTTTCTTCACTTGTGTCTGGTGAGCAGCTGGCAGCGGGCAAACCCCAGGGCTGCTGTCAGTCCGTGCGGGGGTCCAGGCTGGTGCTGCGCCCGGCACAGGGCAGGAGGGGGATGCCCGCCATCCAGCAGCGAGCTGGGACGGACCAAGGAGGGTTCTGGGGACTGCAAAGACGCCGGGTGGGGATGGGTTTGTGGGTGAGGGTGATAACCCCGCCTGTAGGCTGGGAGCTACCCGAGCCTTCCAGCGGGGAGCAGCCCGAGTTTTCCGTGGGGGGATAAAAGAGTGCCCAGCCCGAGAGGGGGTGCCGGCTGCACCCAGGGTACCCTCCCCCAGCCGGGGCGGTCCCGGGGACGGGTGGGAGCCCCCGGGCACCCCCTGCCCACCCCGTANGTGGGGGGGTCGGCACGCCATGGCCAACGTGCAGCAGGGCGAGAAGCAGCTCTTCGAGAAGTTCTGGCGAGGCACCTTCAAAGCCGTGGCAACGCCGCGACCCGAGAGCATCATCGTGGCCAGCATCACGGCCCGCAAGCCGCTGAGCGGGTAAGGGCTGCCAGGGCACGGAGGGAGGGCTCAGGGACACCCCCCACATGTCACCTCTAGCTGGGGGCTGTGCCACCCCCAGTATCCTCCTCACACCCAGCTGGTACCCCCGTCAGGAGGGTCTGGAGTGTCACCTTCCCCCACCCACAGATAGGGGCTGGAGGACCCCGGGGTCTCCCCAGTGCCTGGGGCAAGGGGACATTGGCTGGCTGGGCCCCCTCCCCAGCTGGATGCTGTGCTCTGGGGGCAAACAGGCTCAGGAAACTTTGGCTCGACAGTGCTAGGAGCCTGGAGCTGGCTGTCTCCGAGGGGAGAGGTTAGGGGGCTGGGAAGCTGTAGACGGGCTACGGAGGGTTGCCCAGGTAAGGGCTGCCAGGTCATGGGGGGCTCAGGGACACCCCCCACACGCCACCTTCGGCAGGGGTCTGCACCACTCTGAGCATCTTCTTTATACCCAATTCGTACCCCCCATCAGGAGGGTCTGGAGTGTCATCTTCCCCCACCCACAGGTAGGGTATGGAGGACCTCAGGGTCCCCCCAGTGCCTGGGGCAAGGGGACATTGGCTGGCTGGGCCCCCTCCCCAGCTGGGTGCTGTGCTCTGAGGGGAAAAAAGCTCAGGAAACTTTGGCTCAATGGTGCTGGGAGTCGGCTGCCTCCCGAGGGGCAGGGTTGGGGCTTGGGAAGCTGTGATTGGGCTATGGAGAGGGGACAGTGGCAGGTGTCATCAGCCAGAAAATGTGATCGCCTCCATCCCTGCCTTGCAGACCCCCAGGGTGCGGGTCCTGCTGGTTGTCTTGTCTCTGCACCCCTCTTTCACCAGGGATGGTGATGCCCAGGGAGGGGAGAAGCCCCCCACTCTAGCTGGACCATGCCTTGGTGTGGGAGGAGGAGGATGCACCCCGGGGATGATAGCTCCCCAAGGTGGCTGCATACAGCCGTGGACTGGGGCAGCTGGGGGTTTGCTGTCCCCAGCTCTCAAAGTCAAGCGATCTCGGTTCTGCACGCCTGGTACCTGCCTGCCCAGTCCCTCCTGCTGCCAGGGAGGGGGTGACCCCGTGTTTGCCAGAGACAGAGCTGGGGACAGACCCTGTAAAATGAGGAGAGGGGACTGCCTGTGCCCACCAAGCCGCTCAGCTGGGTTGTCTCAGGGGCAGGGGGTTGTGAGGCTCCCTCACAACGTGTGCTCTGATTTAGATGGGGTTTATTTTGCTGACTGTGTCAATATTGGTTAAAAATACCCTCCTTGTACTGTTTTTGTAAGGAAAGGAGGCTTTTTCTGGTTCTCTTCTCTCTTTGCTCTGTATTTTCAGTGCTCGGTGCTCCCCATCCACTGTGGGGAGCAACCCAAAGTTTCATGAAGGCAATGGGTGGGTAGAATAGAGGGGTTTGGTCTGTGCTAAAGAGCAGAGAGTTTGTGGGGAGTGAGCTGTTTTGGATGCCTCCCGTGCTGGTGGAAGCTGTGAGCCACAGCAGTGAGTGGAGTAGGGGTCCTGCTGCTCATGCAATGAGGACGTCAATTCTGTCCCTGTGGCCCAGCTACTTGAGCACAAATTTTTCCAATCCCTCTGATTACCATTAACCAGGGGAGGAAATTGGGAATGGCACGGCTTAGGCTTCCAAAGGAGAAGAGCACATCTCCTTTCCATGGGCAGCATTGGCAGGACTTCAGCTTTCATGGGGGACAGGGACCACTGTGGCTTTCTCCTCCCCTGCATCAGGCTACAGTCAGCACCCAAAGGAGCCACCAGCGAGCTGGGTGCTGGCTCTCAGACACTCTCCTGCCTGAATGTGCCAGAGCGAGCCCTGCTGCTAAAATATCCCACAGCCAGAGATGTAATACAGCAACAAACTAGGGCACTGAAGAAACACAGCAAGCCCAGGCACCGGGGACGGTGCACAGCTCTACACGGCAGTTGGGATTGCCGCGCACATCCCGGCCGGGCTGGGGACCGCAGCCAGGAGCGTTTGCAGCTCTGTTAAAAAGTTAATAAATGCACACGCCTTTCTCTTTCGCTGGCAATGCCAGCTCCTGGGGCGGGGGAACTGTCTGCGCAGGGTTTCAGCAGCTCATGGTACACGGCAAAATGGACCCGCCAGCTCAACTTTGCTGCCTTTTGCACCTTGGCAAAGGCAGATCCTGTGTGACGGGGTCCCCAAAGCCAAGGGTATGCTCTGCACAGCCGGCCACGATGCTGCTGGCTCCCCATGCTGGTGCAGCCCGGTTCCTTTTGTCGTCTTCCAGCCTGTGCTGCCGGTCGGGGCCCCGGGATATTCCCCGTGGCGCAGCCATCTGCGCTGCCGCCCTCGCTACAGGTGTCGTGCAGGGTCAGCCCCGGGGGGACTCTCCCCAGGGGCTGCGTGTGTTTGTGCCCACCCCTGCCCCCGTGCCAGGGAAGGGCTTTGCTGCCCGGGGGGGTCTGTAGCCAGAGGCTGGGGGAGCAGGAGGACCGCGGTCCCCAGCTCCTCTCATGGGGCTCCCAGCTTGGCTCACATCACACAGGGCTGTGCCGGGAGCCCGAGGCTGCTCCTTGGCAGGGTGACACCTATGAGGTGCCACATCCCCAGTGGGGTACGCAGCAGTGTCCCCAGCAGCCCACACCTGTGCCAGGTTTGCAGTCCAACCGGAGCCGAGCTCTCTTGCTCCCCATCTGCCAGGAGAGCGGCCTCAAGGCTGGTGGCAGCTCTTCTTGCAGCCGTCTCCGTGCCCTGGCTCCCTTCTGGGATTGTTTTTCCTGGAGGTTTCGCTGCGCCGCTGCTCAGATCGGCCTCTCTTCCCTGACAATACTTCCAGCTAATTTAAGAGCAAATGACTGCGGTGCCAGTGAGCAGAGTGCACCAGAGAGGAGACGGGAGAACCAGTTAGCCAAATGAAAAATTAAGGTGACCATCTGGATTTCTGTTTTCTCCCACACTTGACAGCTGCTCCTCTGCAAACGCTGCAGATCTCTGCCCTGGATCCAGCCCCGTGCTTCCCACAGCACTGGGGTTTCTAGGCCAGTGCTGCCCATCTCCCCATTAATTTTGCTGGCTGGTCCTGTGCCCTCATGGGGTTCCAAGGGGTTTGGATGCAGAATGGGCGTCCTGCTGGGAGCCCCCCAGTGACCATAGCCCAAATCCATCCCCGCAGGGTGCATTGGACATGGGTAATGGCTCAATCTTGCATCTTTGTGGGGCGGCAGTGTGGTTCCTGGGGGCAGATAATTACCCCCCTTCCAGCCAGCTCTTCCCTGTACCCCATTCTTCGCCACCACCTTGCTGCTGATCCTGAAGATAAAGCGTCTTCCATCTGAATTCCCTGGGAGGTTCGGAGGGTTAAAGCTCTGCTAAACCCAGGGTTCATCCTGGAACAAAAGAATACACTAATCCTTTCCCTCTCAGTCCTACTGTGGCTGGGGGGGGACGCTCATTCTGGCCCCCGATGCAGCTCTGTGCCCAGAGCAGGGCTCTGCCAAAGCAAATGGGTTATTGACCAGTTTGCCATGTGAAAGGAAAAACCAAGGGGTGGGGAAAGGGACTTTTCCAATTAACCCTTCTCCATGCAGAGCCCGGTGGGGCTTCACCCTGCAGTCTGGGGCTGTGATTTCGGGGCTGGGGGTGAAGGACCCGGTGGCGTGGGGAGGCTGGGCAGAGCCGTGGCTGTGTCATGCTTGCCTTTGCTCTGGGGGTGGGGGTTGCTCAAATGTGTGTGAGATCCTGGATTGGTCTGAGGAGGTTTTGTGCCCAGAGGGCTGGGGTGAGGGGCTGGAAGCCCCTGCCCTGCCCCAGACCCCTCTGCTGAGCTGGGGTATTTCCCGTTCACTCTTAGCTGGTCCATAAAGATGCTGTGATGCCCACCTGGCAGCCGTGAGGGGCTCTGGCTCTTGTGAACTCTTTAAACCTTCAGTGACAAGGTGCGACCAGTCTCTGCCAAGCCTTTGGAGATGAGCATCACTGGCCCTGTGACCAGAACCCTCTTTTCTCCTTCTTGGTTGGGCTTTTGGCCTTGACTGTCCCGTCACCATGACCCTGGCCATGGCATAGATGCCAGGATGTTGGTGCTCTGCAGCCTGATTGCTCTGGTGCTCTGCTTGTTCCGTAAGTACCCCTCTGATGGGGTAGAGCTGTGGGTGCCAGGGGTTGCTGGACTGGGAGATGCTCCAGGACCCTCCCTGGGACCCGGAGCTGGTGGCAGCCTGGGGGCTTGTAGGATGCTTTTGGGGGTGTTTGTATTCCCTACACTCACACCACCAGCCACAGCAGCATGGCACAGGCTGCCCTTGTCCCCGCACCCCCAAACTCAGACGAAATCCACTTCTACATGAAAAGTGAGGGCTCTACTGAGGCTGAGGGCTGTGGTGCCGGTGTGGGCTCCCTGGCACAGCCCCTGATGCCGGGCCCCGGGAGAAAGGAGGCTCCTGCATCCCTCCCTGCCAGATGGCCTAAGTGGGTCACATCAGGGCAGTGCAGGGGATTTGTGCTTTTTAACCCTTAATCCCCCGGGATGTGCTGTGCGCGGAGCGGGAGGAGGGAGGGCTGTGGGATTAAGTGCTGTTTCGCTGCCTGGTTTGCCATCGCAGGTGATGCTGGTGACGGGGCTGGGCGCTGCTGCTGCCAGGACAGGATTGGCAGCGTGTCACCCCTGGCTGTGCTGGGACTGTGCACAAGCAGCCGTGACACTGCAGTGCCGGGGGGGCGGGTCACAGTATCCCCAGCGAGGGCAGAAGGTGACTGTGATTCCTCTGTGACTTTTGGCCCAGCGGAGGGTCTCTGATGGGCTGGGGACCAGCTCTCTTCCATCCCAACACCTGGCTCCCTGGCCACGTTTTGGTGGCCCCGAACCCCATTTGTCCCCAGCAGACATCGGGGTGCACTGCGAAGGAGGAGACCCCACTGATCCCGCCGTGCCTGTGGTCCCCGATTCCCGCTAATCCTCTCCCTCACCGGTCGGGCATCTGCTCTGCGGGAAGAGGCAGCGGCAGGGCCGGCCGCGCCAGTCTCCTGGCTGCCATCTGCTCCCTCCTGCTCCCAGCCAGCCCCGGCGCTAATGAGCCCATGGCCCGGGCCCAAGCAGGGGGGAGAGGGGCTTGAAAAGAAAAGCGGAGGGGGAGAAGAAAAGCCCCCTCCTCGGAGGGGCTGTCAATAGGGAGGCTTTTGTCTGCCCGTGCCCTCCAGCTCCAGCTGGCCTGCGGGAGCGGGGAGAGCTAATTAGGCAGGTTGAGAGCTGTGGGGGGGAACCGAGCGAGGGGCAGAGCTGGGGATGCCTGCGAGACCCCCTCCCCGCTGCTCGTAGAGCCTTCCTCCTCCTCCTCCTCCTCTTCCCTCCTGGCCCCGTCCATCTGCCTCACCGCTGGACCGGTGCTGGGGACTGAGTCCCTGCTGGCCTCCCCAGTGGGGTGGGGGACACCTCTGTCCCCGGAGAGGTGACCCTGCTGGCATGTTGGTGGGATGGACCCACATGAGGTTAGGTGGGATGCAGTGAGTGCCAGGCAGCACGACTAGGCTCAGCACCCATGGGTACCTTAGCCAGGTGGCATCAGCATGGGGGGGTGTACAGGCACTTAAGGATTTAGGGGCCTTTGGAAGACCTAAGCTCATGGATGGGGACTTAGAGACTTTGGGTACCCCCAAAGTCTTTCCACTCTGTGTCTCTGCTGCGGGCACATGGGTTCTGGTCACCTTCAACTAAAAGCTCTCAAAAGCAGACAGAGGGCTGAGGCCTGTCCCCAAAGCAGCAGCTGCAGAGACTGGAAACCAGAAGGGCGGTGGGAAACACTGTGGTTTGGAGGATGGGCAATTTCTGACCTGTAAAAGTTTATTCGAGCACCCTACTTAGGGCCCAGATGTAGCCCCGTGGCTCCCATTCCCAGTCCTGCCAGGGTGAAGGTCCACAGTGTCTTGTGGGGAAGCATGGGGCGCAGTGCACGGAGTCTGGGGGTGCTGCTGCCCCAGCTCTGGGGAGGAGGGAGCCCACGGTGCCCACAGTGCGCTGAGGCAAGCACTGTATCCCATCTCCTCTCCTCATCCTCCTCGTCAGATGAAGGATGAAATCAGGTGGAAAGAAGCAAAAAGGGGGGAACGGGAGGGGGAAGTCTGCTGGCTGGCCAGAGGATCGTTTTGTAGAAATATTTAATTTCACCCTTGAACAAAGCTGCCTGCAGACATTCCCCCGGCTGCTGGCAGGCCCCCGCGTCTGCAGATGCCACAGGGGCTCAGCCACAGATGCCCCGGCTGGGTCTGTCACCCCGGGGAGCTGCACTGGCTATGGGGTCCCCTCCCTGCCAGGCTCAGCAGCCTCCTGGTGCTTGGGTGAGGGTGTTTCATTGAGGTGCCCAAGTGTGGAGCAACAGACCAGGGCAAACTGTGGCAGTTTAGGATCTTGTGGGGCAGGACTCATCCCTGCTTGGGTGCCCTGCCTCCCATAGCAGCACCAGCTCCGGCCAGACGCCGTCCCTGATCGCATCGTGTCCCTGGAGAGGCAGGAGAACAGGGCTCTTAAACCCTGTGCATGCATTCACATCCCTTCCTTGAGGTCTAAATAATAAATACTTAGGGCTGCGAGACCCTAAATAATAAATAGCATCAATGACCCTGATGCCAGGGATTGCTAAGGAGTTTCTGCCCACCAGCAGGTCCCGTGGCCACTCCTGTCTCCTTACTGTCACCATCCTGCCTTCACCATCCAGAGCAATCTGTCCCACTGTGGCTCCTCTCCAGAAAGGAGTCCCCCCTCTTCTCTGGGGTCCCCAGCCACAGGAGATTTCTCCTTCTAGAGATCCATGGCTGGAGTCTGCTCAGCCCCATCCCTTCCCCTTCCCACATCTCTGTGTCTGGCAGCTGGACCTTTCTATATGTACATTTTCCTATAAGATGAATTTATCAAGTGCAAGCCCCATGCCACTGAAATGAAATCATTTCATGCATGACCACCCTTTCCTTTTCTCCTCTTTTCTCCTTTTCTCCCTGCGGCTGCTGAAACATCCTCATCATTGCAAAGCCCGAGCTGGGCTGGCAAAGCGCACCCGTGTTTCGGCTGTGGGTGGTGCCAGGGCTTTGCTGATTTTTATGGGTGCGTGCAAACACACAGAGGTCACAAGTGCCTGAAATCCAGCAGGAGCAGTGGATCCCAGTGGCACAGCATCCCTAGCAGGGCTTTGATGTGGTGAGGACTTAGCCCAGACCCGGAGGATGCGCGGGCTGGACCACCACCTCTGTCAGGGCGGCCGGGCAGAGTGCCCACATCTTGGTGCCACCGTCACCCAGCAAAGACTGTACATCCCTCTGTGGGACGGTGGGTGCTGCAAAACTGGCTTCTCCATCATCCACTCGAGCAGAAAGCGCTGACAAACACTGGGAGTTTAAAAATAGCAGGTTTTTTCCGCACGCGGCGGGAGCACTTTCCCTGCCAGTGCAGCAGGGACTGCAGGAAGGGCTTAAAAAAAATAATAAAAGGGACCTGGGGAAAAAAAACACTCGACGAAAAACTCTGTTGGTGTTTCAGGCTGGCTGAGCTGGGTCTTCCAGCCCGAGGCCAAGGCAGGAGGCAGCGAGGTTGGGGCTAGCTCTTCCCTGATGACCCGTTTAACACTTCATGTTTAATTTATGTCTCTTCATTAATGAAAGGAGTAGCAGCTGCTGCTGCCCAGTGCTGGCTGGGAGCTTTGCAGAGGACAGAGGTGGGAGCGGGGACATCTCCTCATTTGGCCCTGAGGGGTCTGGGCGGTGTGGGCAGGGTCCTGCTGCCCCTGGGGCTGCTCTGCTCTCTCCTCCTGGCTCTCTCCTCTCCATGGGCAGGGGATGCTGTGAGGTGTCGGTATGGGCTGCACCTTCGCACTGCTGGATTCCAGGGCCAGGGTCAGATGTCCATCTCACACTCAGGTGGCTGAAAATACTCTAAGACTCCCCAGGCTGTGATAACAAAACAGGTTTGTTCTGCTGCAAAAACCAAATTCCAGCAGCTCATCATCCCAGCGGAGCCGGGCAGCGCTTTGGCAACGGGCTGGTTATATTGAATTTATCTCTATGCCCGCATGTGTTGGGGTGTGACTGGAGGAGAGCAGGGTAGGAGGCTGTGACTCCAGCTACATTACTGTTGGGATGAATAATTAGCTATTGCCCAGCAAGAGAAATGTTTTTGCATTAAGAGGAGTCTCTGAGTTAAAGACCACCTGCTTGATTTAAGCTGTGGGTCAGCCCGAGCTGCCAAATAACCAACCGCCCACCAAAGCAGTGCATTTATAACACCAATGTAGAACAGCAAGTAAATATTTCATAACTTACTCTCCACTTGCTCCGTCATCTGCAGCCAGTGGAGCAGCCTCTCCTCGGCGGGGTGGCCGTGGCCATGGCACACAGAGCATAGCGGGGTGGTTAGGGCTTTGGCCCTCGGGGTGGGTGTTTCCCCCTGGGGCCAGTGGTTTCGACTCTGAGAATCTATTGCCTGTAAAGCATTTGTCCTCTTCAAATCCCCCCTGCTTTGATCAGAGGACGGCCAGTTTCGTTATGATGGGGACAAGTAAGACAAGTGGGTTCAGCACTGCTGCTTTTATTTGCTAAAAAAACTCCCAGATGGGGAAAAGAAGCCCTCAAAGCAGCAGAGTGCACATGTTTCTCCTGCCCGTTCCTGCTGCACAGGACAGGCTCGGTGGTTATCTGCCTGCCGCAGCCGCCTGCCCTGGCCCTGCCTTTGTCTGCCCGTCAGCCACGTGCTGGAGCTAATGAAGGGCGATGGTGCAGGGCCACCAGAGCAGAAAAGTGGGTGGATAACGCATGCCAGGGGGAGGGAGGTGGGGTAGCATCTGGGTGGAGGAGAAACAAAGGGAGCTGCTGGTTTATCACAGTAACAGGGGCATTTGCAGTACCCCGTGCCTGCTAATCGAGGATGGATGTGATCTGGTGGCCTCCTCTGGTTCTGTGTCCTCAGACCCTGTCTGTCCCAGAGGGCTTCTCTGTGGAACTGAGCTCTGCAGGACTCGGAACACGTTAGTTGCATCTTCCCCAGGATCTTCGGGTGTCCCTGGATGCAGGGACTCTGTTGTCCGATCAGTCTGATGGCTGGAGGAGTCACTGGCAGTTTTGGACCCGTCCTTGTGCTTTCCCAAAGGTTTCTCACGTGTGGTTCGGAAGCCAGCATGAGTAAAGAATGTCCTTTGGATTTTTTGGAGGGCTTTTTGGATGTATGAGAGAGTCCAGGCCAGCAGATACAGGTGTTTCATGCTCTGGGCATGTCCCTGCCCTTGCTGAGAGTGTGGAGTATCTCAGCACACACAGGGAGAGAGCGAAAGGCACAACACCGCAGCATGTGTCAATGGCAGGTTTAGCTCCCACTATTAGCTGCCTCACAGAATGATTTGGGGCTGGAAGGGACCTCTGGAGATCCCCTACTCCAGCCCCCTGCCCAGAGCAGGTTGTACAGGAACATGCCCAGGAGGGGTTTGAAATGTTTCCGGAGATGGAGACTCCACTACCTCTCTGGGCAGCCTGTTCCAGGGCTCTGCCACCCTCAAAGTGAAGAAGTTCCTCCTCGTGTTTAGACAGATGGTGTAGTTACTACCCTATTGCCCTTGAGGTCTCTCCAGAAGTGTTTTTTCCACCTACAACCCCGATTTCCCCCTCCTCATTCCTCCGAGCAGGCTCAGATGCTCAAGGGCAGGCACTTAGCACGGGAGCTGCCCACTGTGGGGCCAGATGGGTTAATTTTGTGGTGGAGGCTTGTGGACCAAAGAGCTGGCTGCTGGCTCCCCTGGGCTGCAAATGCCACCGAAGGCATGTTCATCCCTGATTAATGGAAACTGAAAAGCAGGATCCTGAGGACCTGCGGCTCCCCTACCCCCTCCTTGCCGCAGGCTGATGCTGCCAACCCTCGCCTTGTGCTGCCGCTGGCTTTGTCCTGCATGGAACAGAGGACAGCGGGTCTCACCTTGCCCTGTCCATGGTGGAAGAGCAGGCAGCAAAGCCCGCAGCCTGTGTCCTGCCTGCAGAGCCAGCGCTGGGACACGGCCACCACCCCGCTCCCTGCTCCCCCTCCCCACTGCATCCCTATTGATTTGACCCGAACTCCCTTTAACGTGCTGTGATTTCTTTCAATTAGGTGTTGAGCAAGGCCTCTGCTGCGTTCGATAGAGCCAGCCCCAGCAGGGTGCCTGGACCACAGCGGGCCAGAGGGAGATGCTTGGGGGATGCTCCTGCATCCCTGACAAGAGCATCCCTCTGTGTCTTCTTTTCCCCATGTTCTATGAGGATGATCCTAGCGCCTAAAGGTTGCTCCTTGTCCCCTCTGCATCTCCTAGCGCTTTTCGTCCCTTGGAAGGGTGGCTTTGCTCCCCCAGCCCATAGGACAGATTTGCCGCATCGTTAGCTGGTTCACCTTCCTAATTTAGACAAGCGGTAGATCTACATGGTCCCTGTGCTCTGTGCAGGAGCAGCCCCACCGTCAGCAGAGCTGAACCAAACCTGGGCGACCCTCAGCTCCCCATCCCTGGCAAAGTCCCCTTGCTTTCCCCTTTCTCCTTGGTGGCTGTCACCTCCTCAGGGACGTACTTAGCCAAATCGGGACTCAGTGTCACATTGTTTCCGGCAAACTAATGGACAGAGTGCTTGTTTTCAGAGATTGTGTAGAGCAGAAATCCCTGCACTTCATCTCCAGCTGCAA
Organism: Thinocorus orbignyianus; assembly: GCA_013400375.1. Taxonomy (NCBI): domain Eukaryota; kingdom Metazoa; phylum Chordata; class Aves; order Ciconiiformes; family Thinocoridae; genus Thinocorus; species Thinocorus orbignyianus. Next base: position 301,399 of record VXBW01002231.1, read on the forward strand.
TTACCGAAGCCAAGTCGATGCGGTTGATGGTAATAGGATGGTAACACTGTCTGAATTTCTATTTAATGCTGATTCCAAGGGTCTATAATTTTCATCAGCACCACACGACTTTTTATAGAACAGAAAAATGTGAGAGCAGTTAATGAGCTGTAATTCTGGAGAGCTTCTGCCTTGATTGGGACTAATTATTTTCTTTATAAAAATAATTAACAATCCACACAACCTATAGATTGAAAGGCATGTGGCATTAATTAAACCATGTGGTATTTTCAACGCACCTTTATCTCCCCTTTCCCAGCACACCCCAAATAGACGGTGGTGTTGCACTGCGGAAAGCCAAGCTGGCTGTCAGCTGGCATCGGGGCCAGGGTTCTTGCAGGGCTTTGTGCAGGTCTTGAGCGAGGGGGCTGCATCCAAATCCCACCCCCGGAGCCTTCCAGCCCTGCCTGTACGGCTAAAAATCCTCATTTGGATATGAAAGGCTGTTTTGCCTGGAGTTAGGTTGTGTCCTTCACAAGCGGGCTATCCATGATGGGTGCAGAGGGGATGATGGGGATGTCTCTGTGTTTTGGCTGAAGAGCAGCTGGTGGGACCCGGGAGGAGGGTGCAGGGGTCTGTGCCGGGTGCTGTCACTTGCCGTGGGACATCGAGATATCCTCACATTGGGATGGTTGCTTTGCACAGGCCAAGCCCTTGTTTTTCTAGTGCTCTGAGATGCTGGGACGAGTCCCAGGCGAACATGCCCCAGCACTGATAGTGTGCGGGTCTGTGTGTGCTTAGACACACACTTACATAATATATAATTGTTAACAAGACTAATTCCTTTATTTTCCTGGAGGTGTTCTGAGAACTAATGAATATATTTGCATAATCTTGATTTTGTTTATGAATAATTCTGGATTATCTGAATGTGCATAACACCGGGGCTTTGCCATTCTAGATTGCCTTTCAGCTGAGGACAGCAAAGCATTTTACAAATATTAGTTCAGCCTTGCAAATCTCAGCAAGCAATAAAATTATTATCACACCCAATTAAAGATGGATTTGCTGAGAAGTGGTTTGCCATGGGGCCCAGGAGCCTGGGGACCTGCCTGCCTCCTCCAAAACTTCCACCTAAGGAGCAGCAAGCCAAGAAATATTCTTCCTTTTCTTTTTTTTGGGAGCATTTAAAACAATGTTCAGGGTTGCAGAGTGGTGTGGAGGGTTGGGGACAAGAACCGGGAGGTTTCTTTCTGGCTCTGACGCCCAAATAGTCTGGGGTGCTGCAGCACTGATCACCCTGGTGTCTGCTGTGTGGCAGGGGTGGCGTGGTCACCTCCCTCCTTGGAGTGCAGTGGGAGGAGGAAAGGACCTGCCTTACTTCCTAGAAACTCTCCTTAACTTAAAACCCCTTCACCAGTCCTTCCTGGGCAGCTGGCAAGACCATCAAGGTGTTTCCCATGAGACCAGGGGCTGTTATGGAGAAGGAGGATTGGAGTAAAACCAAACCCTCCCACCCACGAAACTGCAATTCAGTAATTCCCCATCTCAGCTGACACAGGAGATGTGATGCAGGGAAGGAGAGGACGCTTCTGGCAATAACAAACTCCAATAGCATGTAGCAGGGGGGTTAAACCCCCTCTTGCCACCTCTTTGCCTGGACTGGGAACGTCATAAGCTTATCTCTCCGTCAGGAGAAATCTGTTGCTTAATTCCTTTCTGCAGGAGCTAATTGCTGCCCACGCATCACCGCATGGGGACGTCTGCTCCTCGCGGCGTCACTGAGCCCTTCTGGTCCCAGGTGGCCCTGGGCATCGTGGTGGAATGGATGTTAAGGAGAAAAGTCCCAAATGAGGGGAAATCTGGGGACTCCAGTCTCGCCAGCCCCCACAAGTGCAGCAGATAGGTTTTTGCTGGCTGCTCCCTGGGGGTCCCCACCACCAGCTGCCATTCATGGGCAGAAAATTGTATCCTCTGCCACAAATGAGAAGGCAGGAATGACACTGCCCTGCTCAGGTGATGCTCCTGGCACCCGGGTTGGGGACACCCACAGATCTGTCCTGATGGGGGTTTTGAGCGTTTTTCAACGTCAGAGCCCTTGGGATTGCTGTTCATTAGCTGCAGGCAGGCATCCGTGCCTGCATCCCGGCACACAGGGTGATTTAACAGGGTGTGGTGACCTGGGTGTCCCTGTCCCCAGCCTGGGTGGTTGGGGCAGCTGTCTTCTCCATGTTTTCCCTGTCAACCAGAGTCTTCTCCCAGGGCAGCTCTGCAGGCAGGAGGCAGCTGTGTGAACAGGTTGAGTTTTTTGGAATCAGATCTGAGTGCTGGGACACCCAGTGCATTTTCCCCTTTTCTAGAAGGAAGTCAGAAGAAGCAAATCAAGGCAGAAGAAGAAGAAAGCTTTATGTGAGCGGTAAAGGGAGGATTCCTGCTCCAAGTGGATCTTCTCCAGCCGACTTCTCCTTGCTGCCTCCAACTTGTCTTATTACTAATTCATTTTTAAACTGATCTCTCAGCGCTCCCAGGAGCTCCTGGTAACTGTGTGCTTACAATCCCCTATTTTATTAAAATTTAATGAGCTATGTTATTGGCAAATACACTATTTCGCTGCTGTTCGCCATGCGAAACGGTGCGGGTTTTTGGGCAAAGGAGGGAACTGGTGCATGGCAGGGAGTACCCATAATGACCGAGCACTGTGGATGTGGCATCCTGTAGCCTGGCCCTGACATCGCTTGGCAGCACATGGGGTGGATTCTTCATTGAAGAGCGAGTCCAGGCTCTCCAGAATTGTGCTCTCCTGGCTTGATCCTGGGGTGCTTTGGTGGCACAGGGTACGCCCCCTGGGTGGGCAGGTTGGCACTGTGCAGCCCACTGGGTGTCAAGGTGCTCTTCAGCCTGACCGCATTGCAAATCATGGCAAAATGCTTCTGTTCTGGGACATCCTTCCTTTTTTTTTTTAGTTAACTGCCCCCCCGCCCCTAAAAGGTTGAACATCATCTCCCCATGCTCCTGAGCTTCCAGCTGCCACTGTTGTGGTGGGAAGTCCCCATCCACAGCCACAGGTGGTCCTGCCCTTTGCCTGGCTTGGGTTTGCACTCGCGGGCAAGTGATTATTGAGAAATTTGGGCTCAGATCCATGCTTTCCCTAATTGCAAGCTCTAAAGGGCTTCTGAGGGTTGCCCCTACGCCTGGCCATCAGTCACCGGGGAGCTCCAGGCTGCCTGGAGGATGATAGCAGGAACGGTGTCTGGGAGTGCAGTTTGTGGCCAGCTAGGAGGAGAGTGGCTGTGGGGCTACAGGATTCAGGGTAAATTTTTGGCCCCAGTCCCTCCTCAGACCAGTCCCTGTCACGTCAGGGTCACTCAGGGGCCTGAAGCCCCCCAAAACGTGGCTCAGGGGTACACAAGATTGCTGTGCCATGACACAGCTCATGGTACTGTCGGTACTTTTAGCTCTGTTTGCAGGCACCAGGGAGAAGTCAAGGCTCTTCCTTTGCTATTCCCTGATTGAGGAGAAAACTGGCTCCTTTACAAGCATGGAGACCTGCAGGGTATTTGTCTAAGGAGGAGGATTTGAGGATAGGAAAGGCACAGGATCGTCCTCTTGAGAGCAAGCCTGGCCCGGCAGCATGCGGGTACTGACGGGCATGAAGCACCACAGGGACCTCGGTGCAGGCAGCGTGGGAGGCACAAGATGCTGTAGAAACCGCTTGAGACAGGGCAGCAGTCCAGGTTTCCTTTAGAAACGATAGGACCATATGCCATATTCCTCAGGTTTATTTCTGCTGCTGCCGGCAGGCGGCCGGCGGAGCCACCCCGGATTGCTGGCAGCGAGGGAAGGTGACGCCAAGCCCCGCAAGGCAGCCCGGAGCTCGAGCGGGAAGAGGGATGGGAAGTGTTCCCAGGGAGGAAGAGACCCAGCCATGGGGAGCAGGGAGAGGCCATGCTCACCCTGGTGCCTGACCCTATCTAAGATGGTCCACAGGAGCGTCGCTATCCCCTCACAGAGTTTTATGCTCTGCCAGATCCGTCTGTCCCGTGCTGTGCAGCCGGAGCCACTGCCAGCTGGTGCCTGGGACAGACCCTCCCTGAGGGCATTCCCCCAGGCATCTGGCACTGACCCCCGCGCCGCTCCCCGGGGCCTCCTCCAGCAGGGAAGCTCTTCTGTTCTGATTCAACCGTGTGTAGCAAATCAACTGCTGGAAAATAAAGAGCCAAGCTGCTTTTTTGGCCCGAGATGTGGTAAGAGTGGTCGTTAAAGGTTTCTGGAGTCCAAGAGGCAAAAGGAGCGGCTGCCGCATTCAAGGCTTGCAGCAGGACACAGGGTTCCCAGGAGCAAGAGGGGGAGGCGAGTCACCGCTGGCAAAAATTGAATGAAAAATGTATATTACGGAATTGTTATTTCTCTTCTGTGTTTAAACTGCCCCAAGAAAGCCACGCGCTTTTCTGCAGCTGGTGCCTCTGCTGATGCACAGGAAAAAAATAGCGGGGAGAAGATTAAAATTGAACTGGCTTGGAGTCTGTGTAATCAGGGAAAATATCTCGGTGATTTGCTATTATAATTTTCAATAACAAACTGCAGGGCTCCTGCCGCCCTAATAATAACGGCTTGAATGAGGTGGGGAAAGAACCTGCCGTGGGGTGTTTGTGTGTGTGTTTGTGGGAAGCACTTACAATTTTCCCCATCTCCTAATTTTGAAGAGGTATTTTTAGTGCGTATTTCAAAGAGCTTTACATAAACACATCTGCTGGAGTTTTTGCTTGGCAGTGTCTTTACAACCTTCTTTTCTGCCCCCTCCCGCCCCTTGGACAAAGGAACAATTTGACCGTTGCTTTTTCGATGGGATGAGCAAAGCTAGGGAGCAAGAGAGAAAATAAAAGGGTCATTTTGCCAGGACCAAAAGGCTTCTTGGCCCAAAGTGGTGGATTTTAGAAGTGTGAGCAGCTCAGTCCACTCTTGCTGGTGCTAAGAGCCTGTGGCAGAGGTGTGTCAGAGGTGGCTGTGGTAGAGAGATGTGGGGATGAGGGACAGCGGGGACCCCAACCTGCCATCTGCCCCCTCCTGCACAGCCAAAACATCCAGGTGAGGAAAAGAGAGAAAAGATGAGATATTTAGTCACATGTCCATGCTCCTTTTGCATGTTACTTGGGAGAAACAGTGAGAGCATCCCTGGTGTGAGCGGCTACAGGCACAGGAGGTTCTCCTGCTTCCCCTCAGGACAGTCTGTGTGCCTTGGTGCCTTTCACAGGCTGATGTTCGCCATCCCCAGGCGAGTCATCCATCGTCAGTTTAATGCCATTGAAACATTCACAACTAATGGGCTCATCAGAGATGCTTTTACCTTTTTTCGATTTTGGGGCTCCAGTTGGCTGGAGCCACTCCTCCCTTTTCGGCAGGGGTTGTAGAGATGATGGGAATGCGGAGCCAGCCAGGGCTGAAAAGGGCAAGGTAATAAAGTTTCTGTATTGGCTCTCCAAATACTCTGTCCTGAGCTTGGAAATGTGGCTGGTGCAGGTCTGCCAAGAGCAATCAGTGCTCGGGGTCTCCAGCATGCTCATGTGTGTGGCCAAGTGTCCTGCAGCACCACTCCCCCCTTGGGCTCTGCATCCAGCACTCAGCCCAACTGTGTGCGGGAAGTAAACCAAGTGATAAAAATAAAAGGCTTGGTTAGCACGATCCAGCCCCAGCCTGCTTACACTGCTGCTTGCAAAGCAGCTGGGAAGGGCAGAGAAGCTGAGGCCGGGCTACAGATGGAGCCCATCCTGCAGAGGCAGGGGATGATGCTGCCGAGGCTGGAGATGGCCTCATGGCAAGGTCCAGCAGCTGAAAGGTCACTAAGGAAGGCAATTTTCCTGCTTTCCTCTCCTCTCAGGAAGAGGAGCTGAGTTACTGGAGGGGAAAAGGATGATTGATGAAAGCTTTGTGGCAGGAGAGTGCTGTGGGGCCAGGGCAGAAGAGCTGGGCTGGGACGTGTAAGCCCGCGGGCAGGGGAGGGCAGCTGCCCAGTCCTGGCAGCGCTGAGATGCCAGCACGCAAGGATTTCAAATGCACACCAAACCTGCACCGACTGCATGTCACCGTGGGACCCAAGGCGGGGGGACGGGTGTCACTGGGCTCAGCTCCTGGTGAAGTGTGTCTCAGAGTGCCACATTTCATGGCCTGATGAGATGGCATTGGGCCATGGCACCGAGCGTGGCGGCTCGGGATGGAGGAACAGGGATGGTTTGTGAGGTAGCTCTGCTCCGTGAGGCAGCAAGTACCCAGTGCCTTTGCGCTGTCCTCTATGAAGGGTGCCAGGATCCATCCGCAGGCAGGAAGGGCAGGGCAATCCCATGGAGGGGAATATTTCCCCTGGCTGGGCTGTTCAGACCCCCAGGACTCACTCATGGGGCTCACCCCATGTCTCTGGAAGCCACAGCATGTCTTTAACAACTTCCATGATGGGTCTTTGCTGAGCCCAGCACATCTTCCAGGTCTTGCAAGTACCCCGTGGGACCTCCCTGGTCTTGCATTTTCCTTGGCCTCTGCAGAGAAGTGGCCTTAACATGCCACCTGTGTGCATGCCCACCTTGGGCTCTGGTATGACACCCCTTGTGAAAGCCTCCCAAGCCCACGGGTGACTCTCTACCCTTCCAGCTGCATCACCCCTAGCATCCTCTCTGCCCTCCCAGGGCCAGCTCCAGCAAAACACCGGCAGAGGCTTTCTCCTTTCTGCTGCAGGTGTGATAATCCTCTCCTTTGAGGCCACAATCGTTCACACCAAACTGCAAGCACTTTTATATCAGTCATGAAAGACATGAAAGGCAACAAATAAAAAATATGTTTTCATATATACATTCAATCAATGCCTCTGGAGCCTAACACAAGGGGATTACCAGCCAGTTTAGAGTATTAGTGACTCTCAGCGTTCATCAGAGGAGAACATTTAGTTGAACTGAAGCCAGCCTTTGATGGGATTGGAGAATAATTATTTCCATCAATAATTACTTCCAAGCCCAGAAGAAATGGCTCCTAGCGTGTTGCAGGGCAGGAGTCCTTGGTTGCCTCAAGGCCAGTATGTTGTAACCCCAGAATCTGAAAACCTCATTAGTAGGAGCAGGGGCTGGGATGAGAGGGACATTGCCCACCGTGCCCTGGTCCCCCCTGCAAGGCAGTGATGCCCCATCATGCTGCCAGCCTGGGGAGGAACCCTCCTGCCCCCACTGCTGGAGCTGATCCAGCCCAGACTTTGCACAGGTCATTAATTTGGGGACATTTTTAATGGATCCTAATGATTGAGCCTCAGAAGGCTGCTCTTAAAAGGGGTGGTTCAGGAAAGCTAATTAGCTTCTACAAAGAAAGCAATTAACCATGTAGCTTCCCGGATGGTTAAAAATAACATAGATGTTGGGAAGCAACTTCGGGATTTTATTACATGCAGAGTAATATTTTTTTAAAGGCAGAGGGACCATCACCTCCTGTGTGCCCTGGTCCAGAAATATTTCACCCAACTTCCCCCCACTGGTCCCTGTTGCTTGTACTTGGCTGATGCACATCCTTAAATGTTCAGGTATTACAAACCGGGCCCCAAGAGGGAGTGAGCTGTTAGAGAAAGTGGGAGTTTGTTGAGAGAGAAAACACTGGTGGAAAGAGAAGGGTGACCCTTCTTCTGCAGGTGCTCCTGCGCCAACTCCAGCCCCGAAAACTGTTGCTCCTGGCTGGGCCGGGTCACAGGATGTTCTCTGGTGTGTGATGGCTGTGATGGTCTCTTGCAGCCAATGCACCCTCCCAGCCCTGAGCCACTGTCTCTGCGGGGCTGGCAGGGGACATCCCAGCCTCCCTGTGCTCACATAGCCTGGAGCTTTGGTGTGTGAAGGGAGATGCTGGGTGGAGTGGCAGGTGCAGTGGTGGACCTTGCAGAGCTGATCTGGGGACAGCTAAACCCCAAAGCAGCACCCACAGCCCGTTCCTGAGATTGGCTTCAAAATGATAATGGGAAGAAATGGGGACACTTTCTCTGGCAGCTGAGCCCAGCCCACCATTGGTACCACCCCCTGGACATGCCAAATCTTGCTTTATTTATTTGAATAATCCTCTGGATGACATTAAACCCATAACATTCTTGGTGCCCCTGTTGGGTATGGTTTATGGCTTTCCATTAATCTTTCTGTCCTTTGAAATAAACCTCTGTGAGTCCTGAAAACCTGTTTATTTCCCTCCCCAGTGTCTGAGCTCGAGTTTGTTTGGGTTTGTCTTCTCCATTTGCCACCTTTTCTCCATTTGAGCTTGCCCTGCCCAAGTCCTGGTGTTTCTTGGAGACTTCTCACCTTGGGCTTTCCCTGCTCTGGGTCTGCTCCTCACCAACACTCATGGTCTCCCCAGGGCTCTGGCAGGCACCTGCCTGGCCCAGAGAGTTCCTCTTAGCTCTGCTGGGCTCTCCCAGATTCTCCAGTTTGGGCTTTTAGCAGGGTTAAAAAAAGCAGGGCTTTCTGGCTGCCAAAATGTTGTTTCTTTCTGGGTGCTGGCAAGGGGGATAGGTGAAGTAGCAATCCAATAACAGGTTTGGGGAACAGCATTTGAAACGAAAAAGTGTTTTTTCTATCAGAGTGCAAGACCAGTGATGTCTCTCTAGAGCTAGCAGCTGAAGCCTGTGTGCAAAGGAACGCATCCAAGGATGCTGGTCTGACTAGAAACCATCCCATCAGACCTAGATGCTGTGCTGTTCCTGCAGTGTGGGGCACTCCCGCTGCTTCTCAGCTGCACAATGCTTGTGGTATGTCTGCCTGAAAGCCAAGCACAGCATGTGCGCCTTGGGGAGCATCTTAGCCTGGAACTAGGGGCTTTGTGGAGTGTTTCCCACTGTGCAGGGCTTAGTGCCATGGGCTCAGGAAGCCCAGGACCAGTCTGCAGCTCTCCTTCACAGCAGCGCGGGTGCTACCTGTGGAAAGGGAAGGGGGTTCTCCAGTTCATGGCAAGCCTCCAGTAAATGAGCCCGGCTCTTTATTGCTCACTCTCCCCCATTGCTCCCACAGCGGGACACTCAGCTGCCTACCGTACCCTGCGGAGGACAGGCATTCTGAAAAACTGGGTGGCCGTGGAGGAAAGGAGGCCTCCACCACCAATGGCTATGCAGAAGGGAAGGAGAGACGAGATCGTGCCCACCACAGTTCACGCAGGTAGGAGCTGGGGCTGTGAGTGGGGTTACCCCAAAGCAGGGGGATGGCAGAGCGGGTCTGTGAGAGGTGAGGATGGGTTAAATAACCCTGTAAGTACAAATTTAGGCAATTGCATGAAATTCCTGTGCGTGCTTACATCTATGGTTTGCTTCCAGTCCATGTCTTGATCTTACAGCCTCCTTGTAAGTAACCCTGGCTAGAAGACCGACAACCTGCCAGCATCCCTGTGTGCCACGGGGTACCTACCCCTGGTTGGGCTTCGCTCTTAGCAATTCCCCTTTCCCCATGCCTAGACCAGACCAGAAGCATCATCTTCATTAGAACACTGCTTCATTATCAGTTCATCATTAGCCCCTGACAAGTTGAGCAGGGGGAAGCCAAATTGAACACTGTAAATGAAGCAACTGAGGTCTCTGAGCCTTGCCTGCTTAACTGCCTCTGGGATTAAAGCCTCTCCGTTTGGTTAAAGATGCTAGAAAGAAAGAGCAAGAAAGCACATTTCATATCTTCAGATTTCAGGCTAACCGGAATAATAATCTAAAGCGTATTTTTAATTAGATTTTGATTACAATCACGGAGAAACAATTAAAATCGGATCAGCGCAGGGAGAAAGCTTCCACATCAAAGACAAAAGGCTTTATCTTGCGAGAGGGCGAAGTGCTCTACAGAAACCGCCCGCAGCTGTACGGCACGGCCAGAGGTTTCTCTCCCTCAGCTGTGGCGGTGCCTGGCTGTGACACACAGACATGTGGGTGTCTGTTTTCTGGGAGGGCACCTGGAAGCTGGAGGTCCAACATGCTGATAACTGAGGAGCTGAGCTGGGTGTTCAGGTCCATTGGGTGCTTCTGCTGGTGGGTGGAATCTTTGGGAGGAGGAGTATTTGGGTTGAACGGTGTGGTTGCACACTGGATTTACTGCCCCAGAAGCACTCAGCACTCAGTTATTCACAGCTCACAACTGAAGCACTAGCGTACAGTTTTGTTTTGCAGAGCAATTCAAAAAGAAAGTATACTAAAAGCACTAAGCAATTGCCTTTTTATGATAGAGTAATTTTGGTAGTAATTCAAGCACTGGGTAAGTAAGTGTCAGGGGGCTCAGTGTCCCCTCTCAAAGTGGTATTTGCTCTGCATTAGGACTTTCATGAACAATAATGTTTGTTCTTTCTGCAGAAAATGGCTCCATTTTTCACTTGTTTCTGCAGTGAAGATCCCTCAGCACTTTCCAAACATAGGGCTGCCTCCACACAGTCCCTGCTACAGGCTCCTCCAGCTTGCAGGACCAGAAGGGGGGAAACTGAGGCACAATCCAACAACCATTGCAGAGGCCTTGGGGAAATGACTGTGACCCCATGAACCTTGGCCTTGTATCCCTTTGGGGGATCCACAGGCAAATCTAGGGATCCAATGGGGGATCTGCAGGCTGATTTGGGAGATAAACATGGGGATCCACAGGCTACCACCAGTTGTCTCCGTCTTTATGAGCATTTCTTTGGTTAATGAGTAGCCATGGAATAGCTGTCGTATTTTCAGCCTAGTACTCTGAATTAATTTAACCATGGTATTTGCTTTTCATTGATACGTAACGCGATTCAGCATCGTATGTTTAAAAAATAAATTAATTTACAAGGATGGGGTTTTTTTCCCACGGTTTATCAACTGTGCAAGAGATACATATCTCATTAAATTACCATAGTATCTCAATAAATATATATATTTCCAATCAATTGCTATTTAACATATGTCAAGTCTTTTATTACAGTTAGATGCATCTGTTTGCAATAATTATTGTATGCAAATTAAATGCCAATTAATTATTTAAAGCATATTTACAAAGAGCAACAAAACCTATAAATCTGTTATGGAGTTGTTAACCTCAGCAAACATGTTTTAAATAATCAGCCGGCATCACTGTGGCGTACAGTAGCTTCTCATTATATCTCCATTAAACCCACGGAGGAGACACTTCATTTAAACTGTGACCAAATTATTCATTAGAGGGTAATTAGGCGCTTGCCTGCACCCCAGGTCCGCCAGGAAAGCTGATCTCTCTGCCCTGCACGTCCCTGAGGTGGGGATGGTGGCAAATGGGGGAGAGCAGCCCCACGTGAGTAGGTTTAGATATTTTTTTATTATTTTAACTATTTTCCCCCTCCTCTTCAGCCCCTCATGTGATGAGGAGCGTGCGCCGCCACCACCACCCCGGGGGAAGAAGAAGAAGAAGAAATCCAGCCGCAAGAAGCGAAGGAGGTGAGGGTGGCCATGGTGGTGTGTGGGGCAGGAAAAAAAAATAGTGTAAAATGATGGGGGGGGAATGGTGTAAAATAGAGGGTGGGTACCCTGCGGAGAGGGGCTGGGGGTTTCCACAGGCCCAGCTACCTGGGAAGGTGCCTGGGTGGAGGTGCCGCCATTTTCTCTCCCTCCCCTCAGGGCATTGGAGGCCAGGCCGGGGCTCACCAACTGCCCATCCTGGGGAGTGCCGGGCACCCCCAGTCCCTCTCCACCCCGGGGAGATGCCCTCGGAGATGGGGTAAGGGTTGGGGTGGATGGGGAGGGCTGTGGGGAGCCCTGCAGTCCCTAACACTCCCCCATGCTTCCTCAGGTCTCCCTCCTACAGCCCCTCGCCTGTGAAGAAGAAGAAGAAGAAAAGCTCCAAGAAGCGAAAAAGAAACAGGTATTATTTTTTCCCTTGAAAATGTAATTCCCTACTGCTGTGGAGGGGTTGGACAAGGGGTGGACGACATTATTGCTGTCAGGCAGCTGGGGGAGCCCAGCACTAGGAGGCAGAGAGAGGTGTCAAACTCCTGACTTCTAGTCATGGCTGCCTGTAGGGCAGGGCCCAGCTGGGAGGTGGAATCCAGGCAGCTGAGGAGGGCATGAAATGGAGTGTAGACCCAGTGCAAACAGATAAGTATGAGCTGTTGGGGTGTAGGGGAATAGACAGATGAGCCAAATCAGTACAAGGTCTGCTGAGCCTCTGCCTGCTGCCTTTGCTGACCTGTTCCGCATGGCTTCCATCCTCTAGGACACCAGCAGGATCAGGGCTTACATTGGGCTCTTTCCCTTCTCCTCCAGCTCAAAAAAAGTGTTATTGTTTGGACCAGGAAAAGGCTCAGGCCAGCTCCCCACATCCACATCTCAGTCTTCCCTCTCAGCCCCGAGTGACTGCCTCCATGTTCCCCTTCCAAAGCCCATTTTTAATTTAAAGAGCACAATTAAATTTTAAAATTGCAGATATTTCACTGGTTTCTCTCAATTGTTAAACCAATATTTGAAGAGAACAGTGGATGCTATCTCCCTTGGAAAGTTAATGTATTTACAGTATATTGAACCAAAGAGAGAAACTACTGAAAAGGGATAATGGTGAAAAGTTGAGCTTGACTCTTAAAGAGGGAAGGTGGGAGAAGGAGAGACAAAGATATAGAAACTCCTTTAAAATATTTCCTTCCCGAGGAGGGATCCTTATATTCTTTTATGGATGCCATCTCCTGACAGCAGTCCTGGGTGAGATGTACCTTGGCCTTGAACCTTTAGTACCCAGAAGCATAGTGGCTCCTGTGTCATCCCAGGGATGCTCTGGGAGGCAAGATAGGCATGACATTAGTTTAGCTGTAAGGGTGCTCTGGAGTTATACAGAAAGGACTATTTCTTTAACTGCTACTTGGTCCTTCATACCGAAAACCAGGGACTGGACTCGCCTCTGTCCCCTCAAACAAAGCACAGTGCAAAACTGTGGAGGAAGAAGCAAAGGGACTTACCAGGAACAGGGGATGTGTCAGATATCCATAGACTTGTTGTCCTGAGGATCATATTCTCAAGTGCTTGTAGAGTGTGCTGGTCACTTCTACCACACCAGCATTTCTCAGCTACCCCCTTGCTAGTGCTAAAGGAGAGCCAGGACCGTTCCACCCAGCTGGTACATGAGTTCTTCTCACAGTGCTCAGTCTAATGATGGGCCTAACCATATTGTCTCTGATTCAAATTTCCAATTTTGTGAGACCCTGCATTTAATGTATATATTTGTGTCTTGCAGGTTATCTTCAAAGAAGAGAAGACACAGGTAAGAGTTGAGCAAGTGTGGGTGAGTCCTTAGGAATACGAGTTTAACGGTCTCTTCAGAATCTCACAAGTTTGACGCCCACTGCGCTGGAGGCAAAGACACTTTTCTTCTGTGTCTCCTTGTCAAATCCCCTTGGCTCTCTCCATCCCCTGTGGGTATGGGGCTACCCTCTACCTGTTCAGCCTTAAGTGTGTCTCAGACCCCACGGGAATCAGGTTCCCAGCCCAACTTGTGCAATCAAGCACATAACTGGAAAAGACCTCTTGGTATAACCTAGCCCCTGGCAACCTCATCTGTGTTGCATCCATCCTGCATCTTGACTCTTCATTTTTCTTAAGGTTTCCTTTTGCAGACAGCACAGCATCCCCCAGCACTGCCTATCTTTGCAACATTCAGAGTCAGTGGCTTTCCAGCTATGAGCTGGAAGAACTCTCCTGATTCTAGTGTGTGTGTGTACGATATCAAGAAGTATTCATCTCCTCTGTGAGAAAATGCAAAGCCACCAGGATGGCTGATCACTTTAAGGATCCTTCTTGGCCAAGCGCATGAACTAGATTTGTCAGCAGTCACTCAGACCCCCTGTGCTGAGGCAGAAACATTAATCTCTTTCATTTTTATTGCATGCTCTTGGGCAATCTAGCTGTAACATTAATGTGTGATTGTGCAGCTTTTTATCAGAACAGAAATCTCTGAATTAATTAGCCATTTCTTATTTAGTTCTTCAAGCCCCAAAAGTAAGAGAAAGGAAGAAAGAAAACACAAAAAACAGTAAGTAGTGATTCATGGTGGTCCCTGCTCTGCCTGTGAAGACCTGCGGGGCTAGGGAGTACTTGGTGTGGTGGGTCCCCTGGAGCTAATGCATCTGTACAGCCCTAATCAATTCTCAGGATTATTTTGCAGTAAAAACCAGCAATTCTGGTTTTGCTGGAATAGGAAAGGATTTGTAGAGGATGGAGATATTTCCTTTTCCTCTCTTTTGTACCACCTCATTCAATACGTTTTTTATGTGTGCCTCAGTGACGTACAGTGTCTTGTTCATCTAGTCTTGAGCAGAGGCTCCAACTTTCCTGATGAGGGCAGCATGGGGGGGGATGAACTTAAATCCGAGGAACTCCACAGCCTCCACTGACCAAAGAGCGGACTGGAACTCTCTTACTGAGAAGGGCTTTAGCTTTTCCTTGTTTGCTGCTGTTGGAGGTTACAGTAGGTGTAGTCATGATATACAATATGACCACATATCGGAATAGGAGCAGAAGACAGTGCATGCTAGGAAAGAGAAAGGAATGTTTGGAGGTGACAGAGGAGGTTGCAAGAATCTGGGGTTGAGGTTCCCATCTGTCCTGGAGTGTTAGCAGAGCACAATTCTTGTCCTCTGGGGCAGTTAATCAAAGGGTATGGTATAAAATGTGGTTCTTCAGGGCTGGAAGGAAGACCTGATGCCTTCTCTGCTTTTCACTTCCTTCTCTGTCTTCTGGGAATAGCAATGTGTGGCTTCTTACCTGATTTTAGAGAAAGAAAACTATTTTGGGGCTGAAGCCCGGACACCAAATCCCTGGTTGGCTCTGCTGGGACTTGGGATGCCCTTCTAGAGTTAGCAGATAGAAATCTGCTGGTTTGTTTGGTGTTAGTAGGACCTGCACTTTAATTATTCCCAACACAACTTCTAGCCCTTAGGCAGAAAGAAGACAGAGGGACTACAACCCCTGACACTGCCAGTGTCACCCCAGTACCTATTGGGATTGAAGAAATCGGAAATCCCTGAGGTGCAGAGCATGTTGGGCAGCCTGCGTAGGCCATCTTTATTGCCTGCAGAAAGCTCATCTCCTTTTCTCTATGCTTTCTGCATGTTCAGTAGCAAGGAAACCTTTATTTTCTCAAACCAGCCTCAGAAATCTGAGTGGTAAAACTGAGGCTACCCAAAATCAGGAATCTCCTCAACCCAGTGTAGCACTGGCCAGTATGCAGTAGCCTGACAGCGTGGTCAAAACAAAGACCAGATGCCCTGCTGGTATGTGCCAACCTGGGGGAGCAAGAGGTGCTGGAATTGCTCTTTGGGGATAAACCAGCCAAGGCATTTTAGCCCTCATCTCACAAATCACAGCTTGAGCCACTCCCGATTTCTGCAAACCTTCTTATTGCCCCCGGGTGTGGATCAGGGAGATCCCATGAGCCATCTGCGCTCAGGATTTTTGTATAATCACACTGCTTTGGCTTATCTTTGTGTCGAGCAACCGGTTATCTACATCACACAGGACTAGTTTTTCCTCCTGTGAGAAAGGAAGACTCTCCTGAGTCTGTGAGTGAGTGATGCAGAGGGCAAGGAGCAAACACGGACATTTTCACACCAATCCACCATGCGAGGGAGAGATGTTTGGTGTCGCTGATTTCAGCTGTAAGGAAATAAGAAAGGAGGATCCTAGAATGTGAAGTTTTTAAAAATATAATAATAGGGTGTGAGAAGCATCAGAGAAAATGGCTGAATGGAGTTCAAGCAATTGCTCTCAAAATCTCCCTTTTGTCTTAAGGGAGATGCAATTGATCTGCTGAGGTTTATATAGTGGCAAATTGCTAAGTGCTGCCCAAGCAGGTCACATTAGTGCTGCCAGTGACTGGTAGAGTGTGGCCATGAAACCAGGCTGTTCCCAGCAGCTAACCCATCATTAGCTTTGCCTGCTGGCATAGCAATGCCAGCCTGAGCAGGCAGTTACACTGCCAGATCTAAAATAACTGCTGTGGTGGGCAGTGGTGAGAAGGGGATGGGCACAGGGGCGTGACAGGTAGCCTGCCATCCACATCACCCTGCTGTCTGAATGCAGAATTTCAGCTGTTGGCACAGACAACAAGGGCCCTTCAGTAACAGGGCTGGGTAATCCCTCAGTAACAGCCTGGATGGAACACAGGGAAGCGCAGCAGTGACTGGACACCTGTACAAAGCCAGGTAAAACAGTCCTGTCCCTCCAGCGGAAATCATGCACAGGCTGCAGTTACGAACACTGGGCTTTATACAGCAACTGTAAGAGCTGCCCATAGGACTGACTAGAACCTCCCACCCAGAGTGTGTGGGGAAGGCTGGCTGTTACTGTGTGTACTGTATTTGGAGCCTGTCCTTTTGCATCTGCTCGTTAATAAGGAGGGTTGGAGCAAGAAATGGGAGGGTTGGAGCTCTGCGATGGGTTTGCCCGGAGGGATGGTGTTCCACCAGTGAGGCTCAGGAATAGGAGGGTCCCTGGCTGCCTTAGGGTAGGCTGCCGGATGAAGGGCAAGCACACAACTCTTTAAGGTCTTGAGAGCAGAAAGGATTGGTACTGTCTGCTGCACTCCTGCATGCTGGTCTGTAGATCTTCCCCCAGTGGGCTACAGAGCCAACCTAATAGCTTGTAGTTAAAATGCTAGCACAGGTTACCCAGATAAGTTGTGGATGCCCCATCTCTGGAAGTGTTTAAGACCAGGCTGGATGGGGCTTTGAGCAACCTGCTCTAGTGGGAAGTGTCCCTGCCCAGGGCAGGGGGGTTGGAGCTGGATGATCTTTGAGGTCCCTTTCAACTCCAACCATTCTGTGATTCTGCAGTTAAGATGGCTTGCCTATAGGTCAGGAGTTGGAAGAATGAAGGGATGGAGAATTCCTCATGCCCCTGGTGTCCTGCAAAATGTTCATACCCTACTCGCTTTGGTTTAAAGCACAGATCTCTTTGATTTGAATGTTATTGACTTCAGCCTGCAGTTGCAGGCTCTTGCACTGCCCCCAGCCTCTTAGCCTAACGGTGGTTCTCCTTTCTGCTTCTTAAAGCTCCCACGGGCGCACCCGGAAATCTCGTCGCCATCGTCACCGCCACTGCCACTCTCGCTCAGAGAGCTCGGACTCCCACTCCCCCCACTGCCGAAGCAGGTAACATCACAGTTCCCCGAGCTGGGTGACATCTAGAATTTCTCGGTGGGCTTGAGGATGTGGTTGCAATAGCCTGTGTGACCCACAAACTCTCTGCAGAGTTCCATTCTGGTAGCAGCTATGTCACATACTGGGGGTTGAGCTTCTTGTGGTCTCTGCCATGGGAAGGTTTTGGCTCGAGGAGCAGCGGCTGCAGCTTTTCGGTCCAGCAGTCACTTCTAATCCCCATGGCTGATGATCAGCCCATGACAGCTGATTCCAGCCTCGTCTCCCTTCCCCAGCCCAAAGGCTCTGTACTGCTGATGTCCCAGGAAACCCTTAAACTTGGTCTTGGCAACGGAAATATATTTGCCCACGGCATTCTGGAGCCACTGTCTCTGACCTGATTAAAATCTCAGTCCTGCAGATGACAGATGCATCCTGGGGCCAGCTAAGTGGATGCTGGTGCTAGACTCGACCTCACTGCAATAGCAAATCATGTAGTTTATACACATCATGAGTTCATGTTTCACGTTTTTTGAAAGCACTCGACTTTAAGAACAAACCACCCCCACTCTCCCACTTCAGTCCTCCTGACTACTGGGAATTTTCTTATGAAAAGCTGGTGATCAGCAGGAGGAGGAATGTAATCAGTAATTGGAGGGGTGTGCACGCAAGAGCAGAGCGTGTCTTCTGGCGGAGGTTTATTACCATAGGGACATTCAAGGCTGTGTGAAAGTATGGTTTGCCTTGACCCACCATAAAATCATGAATTGCAGCTGAAATTTGAGGCTAAGGTGCAAAGCCTGGATGCAAAATATTAAAAAAAAAAAAAAAAAGTAGAAAAGCAAAACATCCCTTTTCTCTCCATCATGACTCCACAGAGCAGTCATGCGGAAGACCTCCCACACACAAGAGCCTAGCACAGAGGTGCCAAGGGTATGTATGGAGCTGGTAGTGGGCTCCACTGCAATACTGAGGTTTGGCTGTTCATGTCCTCTGCAGGCACCGAGGCAGGTCTCGGGAGGAAGGGCATAAAACACGACGAAGGCACTCCCGGCACCATTCAAGGATCACGGCAAAGCAAAGTTCCTCTGTAGAGGTTCAGGACAGCCAAAAAGCCAGCCAAACTCTCCCGTTCTACAGCTTCCTGTCTCCTATGGAAGTAGTAAGTATTACACACTCTGCTTTTTCCCTTGAACTAGCCACAGGAATCTGGGCAAGAAATTTGATATGAAATTTTTATAACTCAATTATAGCGATGTTAGACAAAGTTGGTTAAATCTGTATTATTTATTAATGGTGCTGTTCTCCAATGTATTTAAAGTCATTCCTTCCTTCAGCACTTTCACACCAAGGGTGGGGCTGGAGAGGGGAAAAATTTGCAAAGGCTTTAGCTAATAAATAATGAATTGAGGACATTTAACAAAAGAAAGTGGCCTCCAGCAATGATATTTTACAGGGAAGTATTTGTTATGCAGTCCTTGCTCAGCTGGATGCGAACTTAATTCACTGGTCTTCATGTCCAAAAGTTTAGTCCTTCAGGGGAAAAAATGGAATCAAACATATATAAAAGAAACATTTACATTTAATGAGTTGGTGATTATTGACAGGGGATGTTGTCTGATGATCAGGATCATTCTAGGATTGCTGTTGCTTTGGACTGACAAGCCCAGGGGCCAAATTCAGAACTTCCGAGCAGCTCCTATTGATGTTAATGGGAACTGCATGTGCAGCCGAGGATAAAAATCAGGCTCAGTGCCTTGGGATATTTTTCCATATACATGGAAAGAGATGATATATTGTATGCCTTAGAATTGAGGGAGCAAGAGACGGAGAGAAGTATTAGATACAGACTGATAGTAAGCCTTCCTTCTCCATGGCACATTTCCCCTTTGTTCCCAGTAGCTGCAAAGCAGAGGTGTGATGCTCTTTGGTCACAGTGTTAGTATCTGATAGGCATTCTGGAGAGAGAAAGTGCTACACGAGTCTCAAGGTAGTGCAGAATCTGGTACTTGCATGTGTGGATGTGCAACGATAGAGGTGTCTTCAGCACGGAGTCCTCCGAGCCCCAGAGTGGTGTGTAACGGGCACTGATTCTCTGCTTTATGCCCAGCCACCAGCTGGATTTAACTCAGCCATATGCAGTAGCTGCATCAGATGTGAGATAGTGCCAGCACGAGCTCACCCGCATAGGCAGCATTCCAATCAAAATACACGGAGATTATATGTGGGTACAGACAGGCACAAGCTGTCTCTCAACATTACAGATATGCGTATTTGCTCTCGTCATGTACATCTCCTCGGTGTGTAGTGCACATGTGAGTCATTGCTTATAAAGCCATATAAGGGAGAGTGAAGAGCAGAACCTGCACACCACACTGATGCACGTGTGTGTGTACATGGAAAGGAAGAATTACAAGCTATGAAATCTTTATTGCCATGAGCCTAGCGTGTTGCCCTCTTTCAACCTGGGAAGGTAGAAATGACTTAATAGCTCCTCCCAAAAAGCAGCCAGCCAAAGACTGCATCATGTCATCAGGGTGGCTTTGGTTTGGTTTTCTGGTGTGGTTTTTTTTGGTTCAAGCTGTGTATTTTACATAAATGTCTTCAAGTCTAAGCCTGGTTTTTAATTGGTACTACGTTTCCTCTCTCTGAAGCCAGGCTCCCTGGGTTCTGTGAGGCCGACTGCCAGCTGTTCTGTACCATGAGCAAGAGTAAACTCTAATTTAAAATTGTAAAAGCTTTAAAATGGGTTAAACTCAAGCATGCTGCACTCCCCTTTCCACTTGCTTCACTCAGGATAAATAAGCACACAAGCTGCAAGGCAGGAAAAATCAGAGCTTTATAGTGAGAGTTGCGAAGTAAAACTCATCAGGCCTTGCTGTATGCATTCTAGGAAGGGTTAATAACACAGACAAATATTTCAATGACTGAAAGGCATCCGTGCTTTTACTACGCAACCCACTAGTGCCCTTTTTGTTCCCCAAAAGAAATACGCTCTCTTGAGACATCACTCAAAAGAACATTTAAGTACTTGTTTAAATTGAAGCCCTTGGTTAAGTGCTGCCCCTGAAATTTTTCTGAGTAAGGTTATTAAATATCAAGTACTCAAAACTGGCACGGGAAAAATGGGATGAAAACTTGTAGTCTCATTTGTTAATTACTATATACAACTCTGAGATGCTTCTCCTTCTTGTTAAATGGTTGCTCTACAAATAAGCTTAGTTCTTTCAGAATCTACTTCAGGAGCAGCCTAGAAGTGTTAGGAAATGAAAATGTTGATTGCTTCCGAAAAATAAATTACTGGAGAAGAACAGATTTTAGTGTAAAATTCCAGAATTGGGATGCAAAAATGCCATGGTTTCAGTCCTCTATGGGGGCTTGGTGTGTCACGTTCCTTGCCCTTCCCTCTGGCCTGGGCTTCCAAATAAAACCATCCTTACCTGGGGAGAAGCCTTGTCATAACTCCAAAGGAAGGATGTTGTCCACGGAAGATTCCAATGTGCAGAAGGGACCCAGAGAGACAACACAAAAATTCCCATCAAGTAATGCTATAGCATTTCCAAAGAGAAGATTTTGCTTTTGAAGTTAATTTTTATTACATATTCTTTTTCTTCTGCAAAGTTAAAGGATTTTGTTGGTAAATTCTGCCATCCCTCTCCACCCCTTGGTTTGTTTTCCTTGCTTTCTACTGGAACAGCCACATTTTCTATCTAGGTCTACTTGTAATTTATGAGGGACAAACCACACAGAAGAATGCCCTGCCCATGTACCTACCTTGCTGCTTCTTTCCCTCTTGCCTTTATGCACAGATGGATGCACTGACATGCATGCACACATGCAGAAACACCCCAAAGTTCCCTGCTACTTTACTTCCTGGCAGTGAATTTCCAAGCTTCTCCCTCTCAATTCTCCCTTTAATCCCATGCAGCTGCAATAGCCACCTATCTATGGAGAACAGGATTGTGGGGCTGTGCCTCAGCATGCAGAGAAACTGTGGGTAATATGCCGCAGCTGTTTTTGAACAGAATAACCCTTAACCTGCTGCAGACACTTTATTCCACACCGATGAAGATGTATTAGATGCCACTGTGCTTTCAGTTGAGCACCGCAATACAAATACCTGCAGGGTATGAATCTAATTGCCTTTGTACCTGATGAAGATAACTGTATGCTGCATACGCTTGCCTTGCCAGCTCCTTTACTTCCACTGAGAACTCGTTTGCGATGTCACAAATTAATGAATGCTTGAGCCAAATTGTCAGTGAGGCTCAGCAGGGCACGATTGTTCCGAATGGCACTGTTTGTTGTCTTGTGCTCGTGTGTCTGCAGAAATGTTGAAAGTGGGGAGACACCGTGCAGGGGCTGGGGCTGGCAATTGCGGGAGGGCTGGGGGAATCTCGTAGCAGACCTGCGTATCAACTTGTATTTCTGTTTTCCAGCCTGGGTTTTGGTTCATGTTAGGAAAAGCTATTATTTTAATTGCTGGGCATCATGTTTCTGACAACAAACAGGACCCTGCAGAACAGAAAGGCAAAGCCTTCCATAAATATGGAAGTTGTTCTCTTTTTGCTTTTCTTGTTTTTCCCCTCCTAGCCAGGGGACTTGGGTGATCCCTGGTTATTGTCTGGTAAATTCACAGCTTGGTGTTGGGACAATGGGGAAGCCAGAGCCTAGGGCGAGAGAGGGATACCCGCAGCCACAGAGTGCTCCGCTGTATACCAGGTACCAAAGGAGGTGGTGGAAGGCAAACCTGCACTCCAACGCAGGGCCAGCCTGGTCAGAGCTGAGCTGGGGTCACGCTGGCCTGTGTCCCACGACACTGCCTGCATCCCAGCAGGCTGAAAAGATCTTTGCAAAGGAACAAGCCTTTGCCTGCCATTCTCAAGAATTTAGCCCCAGCAATGTGAGCCAGGCTGCACAGCAGTGTTGCCATCTAGCCCCAAATAACCTAAGCTCTGACCTTGCAGGGACGCTTGTGTCATTGCCCCCATACTCCTGGACTCAGCTTAGCCCTTGTGGCAGAGAAAGCCTCACCCTGAACTCTCCATCTAGCAAAAAAAAAAAAAAAA